>FIZU01012320.1:0-10947 GCA_900064475.1 Pseudococcus longispinus | reverse complement strand
TCGTCGAGGAAGACGAAATCAAATCTAAATCTACAATACAAGATTCTTCTGCACCTACATAAAATGAGACCAAATGTTCCATTCGATTCTTACCTACTTCGTTTGAGATATGTACAAATGTATTACTTTTACTTGACAGTTCGATGGTATCCGATGTAGTATTCGTCGAATGGCTACTCGTTGCTATATTATTATTCGTCGACGAAAATGTCACATTCTCACCCAATTTTGTTGAGATAGGTAAAGTACCTTTCTCTAACTTGGTACGTCCTTTCTCAGATTTCGGAATTAGAATATCTTTTTTACGAAAATGATTCGAGCATACCCGATCTTGGTCTGGAAATGTCCAGTCGGGATCTACGTTCAAGATTTTACACCATTCTAAGCGTTTAGTATCATCTCTTGGAAAACTGAAAAGAAATATGAACCATACGAATATACCTGATAGTTACTTCCACCTACCTACGCAGTGCTTTGTATGTTTGTTCGCAGCAATGTAAAGCTAAATCTTCCAGGAATCATCAAGTTGAACACCAATATTAAAAATACACGGGTACAATCTTACGTATTCAGCTAACTTGTATTTATTTTTCGAAAAATAATACGTAATAAATGTACCCTTGCATTCTTACATTGGGAAATAAAATACTTACGAGAATGTCGACGAACTTTTGCAACCACATACGTGGCAAGTAAATAATTTCTTCATTTTGTTTTTTTTATATATACCTTTGATTACGAACTACGATAAGAGTAACTAATTTAATTAAAATCATCTTCTTAATTATAAATAAAGTAAAACAAATCAAAATTTATTTGAAATAAAAATTCATTTAAAAGAAAACTTCAAATGATAATGGTAAAAACCACCGGCGAAAACCGCGCTATCACTTGCGCAGAACGGATGCGCAGTAATTAATCGAAAAGATGTTTGACGAACAGGAAGGCCCGTCGCTGGGTATCCATATATATAAGATCGATGGGCGTACCAGCTCAGGGGTAAAGCTTTCACCCCAGAAATTATGTAATTTATAGTGAGTCTATGTATATATGTTTGCTTAACCTCCGGACCGTAGGGGCAGAGTTATGCTCAATGAAAAGATGAATTTTTTAAATTTAGGCTAGGCATTTTTAACCTTGCGCTTCTCGACAACCACGATAGGTAGAGAGTTGCACTTTGCGGCATCCGACTGCAAATGTTGTCTAAAATTTTTTGAAGGGATTCCTAATTTTTCCAATTTGTCAAGGAAATCTATAGCGTGAAAATTATTTGAAAATTCATATTTAAACCCTAAGAAAATAAGTTTTTCGTTGTTTCATAAATGACTTCGTGAGACTTTTTATCGTTTTTTTATTTGAAATAGATCCACTCTTCAAGTGGACATATTGGTAGATGGATATGCCTTTTTAAAAATAATAAGGTTACAAAAGTCTAAAAAAAGTCCTTGGCATTTCCATACTACCCATGAAACTATAAAACATAGGTTATGCTTTTGCTCATTGAACTTTTTAAGCCCATAAAGTTGTGATATTTGAAATTTTCTTAGAATTTTCTAAATCCAGAAAGTCATTTGATTTTTGAAAAATGTTTCAAGTTTAAAAAGTTCAGACAAAATATCTAAAATTCAGCGTAATGGATTTTCGTGAGTAAATTTTGTAAAAAGTCAGTAGAAATCTAAAAATGTTTCCAAATTCAAAAAAGTTGGATAAAAATGTCTAAAAGTCGAACTTGGGTAAAAAGCTGTCTGATATGAACTTTCTTAAAATTTTTCAAGCCCAAAAAAGTCCGACAAAATGTCTGAAAGCCAATTTTCCAAGTTCAAAAAATTAAATTGTTTGTCTGACAAAATGTCAAAAAGTCAGCATTACCTCTGAAATTTTCCAAGTTCAAAAAAGCCTGACAAAATGTCTAAAAGTTATCGTCAAGAAATTTCATGACAGAATTTATTCACCCGAACAATGGAAAAAAAAATTGACAAAATTTTCAAATTGACCCCAAGCCATTAAGCATAACTCTTCCCTTGTGGTCCGGTATTTAGGCAAACATATAATACATCAAATCGCTATGACTTGCATACTTACTGGTTTGCAGGCTCTATTCCTAAGCTGGTACACCCTGTATACGAAGCGCAATAATTATTAATTACGTATAAAGCTTTAAAGATGAAAAAATATCATTGTTTAAAACAAGATTGCATCATTGGCGTTCATGCATTGATGACCAGATTATATGTACAGTTCATCTAGGTAATTAATAAGTCGAAATCTCCTTTAATATCATCGGTAGGTAATTCTTCTATCTTGTTCTTAACTTCATCAACCGTACAACAATATATCAACTTAGTTGGTTCATCGGTCCCTTTTGGTTTGAAACGACTGCATATTGAGTTACACGGTGGTATGAAATTAGTAAATATGTTCAAATCTTCCAGTTCCTTGGCGAGGTTGCGAAATATTATTACTACAGCTTTTTTTCTGGAAGAATTGTCATCGACCACTAGTTTCCAAATCATTTCTGGAACAACAACAACGATTCCGATACCCAAAAAAAATTTAGGTTTCTTTACATTATCATCACTAGGTATGTTCAAGGTCAACTGTCCATGTGTGCCACTAAAAACCGTCAGCTTTCTTTCAGTCTATGGAAAACAAAACAAAATCCCATCCGATACGAGAATTAAAATTGAAAATATCAAATTTTGGACCTAGTTATACTCATATATAAATAAAATTACTTACCATGAACGATTTCTCTCTAATCATTTCTTCCACATCTGCCCATTCGTTCAAGTATAACTTCTCCCACGTAGGCACTACAGTTTGTGCAAATCGAGTGACTTTTTGCCAGTTACTCGTTATCATATCATATTCAGGAATCATATAGCCCATCACGATTTTACTTTTGTCTGGAATTTTTTTTAATTTATGCAACTTCAATAAACCGTTCACTTGTTCCCTTTTGTCACTGCCCATTTCCTAAAAACAAAGTCAATATCTCAGAAATATTTCGTAAAACTGTAAAAACATACAAAAAAGAAATCTTGAGTATATGGAAGGGAAGACCAACATTAAATAGGTAGTAAGATCCTATAGCTGCGCGCAAGGTATCTTCTTTAAAATTTTCCAAATCCTCTTGGTACACGATTTCTTCAAGAGATTTAAAAGTGGCTATGGGCGCCGCTAAAGAAGCTCCATGTAATGTATGTTTCGTCCAAATAGGAATTTTTTTCTGCTGATTGTAATAAACCTCGGCAATAGGCATGTCTTTAAGACCACGAATCTATTATAAATTATAAAGTGAACTTTAGCATAATATCCTGCGTATACGCAAATAACTTCATTGTTATCCATTTACGTACAAGGAATCCGATTTGGTATGTCACTTTATCTCCCTGAATGGGTCCCATTCTCCATAGAGCGGGTAATACCTCTGATACACACCAATGTTTGTATTGATTATGCTCAAAAATGCGTTTGATTTCATCCTCGAGGTATAACTGATGTAATGTTACTTCTGTTGATCTCATTACTAATTCTTTTTGATAATGTCCTTCTGGATTGAGCACATCTTTTGGAATCTTGTTTTGAGGACATCCGTAGTATATTTTCTTGCTGTAATGAGATCCTTGGATGTAAATGTATCCTTCTTTAACATCTATTTTCGGAATTGCTGGCTCACAGCTGTGTTTCAATACTGAGGTGTCACATGCAATATAAAGTGGAGGATATCCTGCATTAGCATTTTCGTTAGAACGATATTCCGAAATATGCGCTTCCGTCATTACAAAATATTCTGTAAAAATTATTATACATCATTTCAGCCAAATTTTTGAGTTTTTTGTTCATTTTAATCAAAATTAATCATCTTAAAATTTCATACCTAAGTTTGCCTCTAAATCCATACGAACATGCACCGTCGATAGGAAAAATATCACCGAAAAAATTATCTTTTTCATTTTTGAATAAGGTTATGAAAATTTCACCGTTTTATGTGAACCTGCACTTTGGATGTGCGTTCTCGTTTGCATTTAAAATTGAAATAAGACTTTGGGTAATGCGTGATCTACACTGTTGAAACATATCGTGCTGTTCAAATGAAACTCTGTAACGTATGGTACCTACCTACTTCCGATGTGGAGTTTTGTCTTTATGTTGATCTAGGTGAACATGCGTGTATCACATTTGTACCAACACATAAATATGTTCGATTTATGAGTAACAGGGAATCCACTGAGAACAATTTTTCAAATTTATTGCTTATCGGGATTATTTTTCATATTCTCGCTCATCTCTTAAGTTGATGTGATTATTTTGACGTTTTGTGGTAGGCATAAGACCTACGAAAGTGACGAAATTGAGTAAAAATTCCAAAAATTATTTAGAAAGAGGTCAAGAAATCGAGTCTGTGTAGTTTATCTATCTTTGCTAAAAAAAAAAAATGTTTGCATCAATTTGCAACAAACTACTCAGAAATTGTGCTCATCTATGAAAACACTGGAAATACTAAAATTATCCTTTCAGAATTGTGTTCCAAAACAAACCAGTATAAAGTTTCTATGAGCATAAAGAGCTGTACATGTTCAAAAAATTTTGTTTCAGTTTTTATAATTACCTATGTATGTTGATTGTTTTAACTTTTTTTTAAGCGTCCTATTAGACTGTAGCAGAAAAAAAAAACATAGGAAATGTTTAAAAGGTCATTTACAATTTGTATTTTTTCGTTCGATATGCATCTTCATTATTTTGTTACCCAAAAAAGGACAGATTTTTGAAGTAGGTATGAAAAATTGAAAATATGTGTTTTATTCGGATTAGGATTCGTAGTTTTCTCTGATTATTCATGAATGAAGCATAAAATAAATTTAAGAAAAAATATGAAAGTTCACAAATCCTTGGGCGATAACGAAGCTGAGAATGGCAACTATATAATATACTTGAGTATCAGCGTAGGATATGCTTTTGCGATGACCAAACCTGCGAAAAACAACACGAAAGATTTTTTTATCAGACTTTTTAGACTTGAAAAATTTCAGGGATAATGCCGACTTTTAAACATTTTGTCAGACAAACATGAAAAATTTCAGAAATCACGCTAACTTTCCCACATCTTGTGAACCAGTCTTCTTGGACTTGGAAAATTTCACAGATCACGCTAACTTTCAGACACTTTGTCAGGCTATTTCAGATTTTCTAGAGCTAGAAAATTTTTTCAGATTTCAAGCCATTTTTCGGACTTGAAAATTTCAGAAATTCTGACTTTCTCAATTTTGAAAAAAAATTTTAGGTGGTCAGTTGATTTTTCAACTTGGAAAAATTTAGACGATTCAATATTCGACTTTTAGACATTTCACAAGACACGATAACATTGCGTCTGATTCTTTGAATTTACAAGCTAATTATTACGATTATCAACAATCGTGTTATTAACCTAAATGATAAATAATTATGTTGGTATCTATAATTTTTGAAATTCTTATTTGTGCAATGAAAAAAAACTAGGTAGGTACTCGTATTTTCATTAATTAATGAATGATAGGTAGGTACTCATAGGAGATAAAAACGAAATCCATAAACATAAATGCATGAAGCATACATAGGTATGACCAGCGTTGTCAACTTAGCATCGCGGATGCTAATTTAGCATAATTTCATTTTGCAGGATTCCAAAATTTTGAATTTGGAATCTAGTATTCTTTTTTAGCCTAATGAATTTTTAAATCTAGTATAATCAAATAATTTTTAGCATCCTCTTTTTTTTGTGTTAATTACAAATTACCTACGACAAAATTAATTTTTTTTATTGAAAAAATGTTTTAAATTTCTTGACTTTGTTACTTTATTGTACATCATGATGCCATAAATGTATAAAATTTTAAAAGATGACAAGTTTGATTGCAAATTTTTGGTTTAGCATCCCATTTTAGCATCTTACATTTGGCGCAATTTTCACGATATTTTCGTTTCAAACTGCATGATGAGTGACACAAAAAATCAGATATTTCGTTTGGAATCCAATTTTAGCATTTTTTTTAGCATTTAGCATCCATTTAGCATCTTTTGAGCCTGATTTGGCATCCCTTAAAACAAAGTTGGCAACGCTGTTTTGACTACACCAAAGGGTGAAAACCAAAAAATCGCCAAAAATGAATAAAATGTTTGAATTAGAATTTGAAATAAAAAATGATCAAATTGTCTTCTAAATTTTTTCTTTTTCGTTTTAGACACTTTTAAATGCGTTGAACTGTCGATTTGTATTACTCAATTTGCATTAGACTGTTATCATGGTTTTCGAATGATTTGGTTTCACTTTTGATGTGTAGATTGTTGTAATAAGTATTGTTTTGAAGGGGCGATTTGTCTGTAACCGAGAAAAACGATATGAAAAATTAAATGTTTGAAAGATCATCCATAATTTATATTTTTCAATGCAATGCATCTACCAGTACACTCGCAAAATAAACTTCTATTCGATTATTTTGTTGAAAGCATTTCCATGCTTGAATCTTTTCGAGTTCAACCATTTAGTGAACGAGCTTGGAGATATTCATATCATTCTAGATGGGTCCACATTGAACGCCATTTTTCAACATGAATGGATTTTACTGATTTACTCTTCATCATATCATCATTTCTTCAAGTTTTACAGTTTTGTTTTTGATAAAGCACATGTTATTTTGGCTATATCAGATAGTGATAGGTACATATGAGATCATAAAGCATGAGTAACACATTCAACCGTGTGTGATTTCTGTATGCAGGTGTATTTATTAATGCGCCGAATCATTAAATTTTTCATAAAAATGATCTCTTGTTGGAAATTAATGCTTTTTTTAAAAACAAAATTGTAGATTGCTTCTCTAGTTCTTTTCAACATTTTGGTTTCAAAATTGGGATTTGAGATGTTCAAAGACACTCCCCTCTCTTCGAGTACTACTTATTATTTTGATTTTGAAATTATGAGAAATGGTAGTGTTCAAAGTAATCCCAAAACTCAGGTAACGTTGAATACCTTTTTAAAAATTAATTTTCACGATTTTCAACAATCATTTTATTTACCTGAATAATAATTATGTTGATACACGTTAAGAAATAATAGTAAATCGATAGTTTTCTGAAATTCTTATTTGTGCAAAGAAAAAAGAGCTGATATAAATGATTAATAATCAATACGTAATACTAGCTAATAGAAAAAACAAAACCCGTAAACTTATATGCATGAAGTACATATATAATCATTAATTACGTGTATAGCTGCTGCTGAAGATGAAAACTATTTGTGATTATAAATACACGAGTAACAAGCTTGCTTAATTGGTGTTCATTCTTTGGTGACCAGATGATATAGGTACCTAAACCTATACAGTTTGCCTTATCAATACTCCGAAATTTTCGTTAAGAACATCATGAGGTAATTCTATCTTCCCTTTGACTTCATTAACCGTACAACAATATATTAGCCTAGTTGGTTCATCGGTAGGTCTCGGTTTAAATCGTGTGCATATTGTGTTACATGGCGGTACGAACTCGGTAAACATATTCAGATCCTTCAGTTGTTTGGTGAGGTTGTGAAATATTATTGCTGTAGCTTGTTTTCTGGTAGAATTTTCGTCTGTGTACATCGCTATTTTCCAAATCATTTCTGGTACAACAACCCTATCTTTACGCAAAAAAAATTTAGGTAACTTCAGATTATCATCACGTGGAGTGTCAAGGGTTTGCTGTGATCCATCATTTGGGACTTGGAAAGCGACTTTTTTAGGCAAGTTAGCTCGAGCTTCTTGCTGCGATTTATCTACTGGGACATTGAAAGTTAACTGTCCATGTGTGCCGCTATAAACTGTCAGATTTGCGTCACGCTATCAACCACAAAACAAATTTCATTCGATACAACAATTGAAATCGAGAACATTGAATTTCGGACCAATGTTTGAAAAAAATACTCACCGAGAACGATAGCTCTCTAATCATTTCTTCCACTTCTGCCCATTCGTCCAAGTATAACTGCTTCCATGTCGGCGCTATAGTTTGTGTAAATTGAGAGACTTTTTGCCATGTACTGGTGATCATATCGTATTCGGGAATTAGGTGCCCCATTATTATTTCACTTTCTTCTGGAATTTCCGCCATTCTATGCGCTTTCAATAATTTATTCACGTTTTTCCTTGTCTCACTGTTTTTTTCCTGAAAACAAATCTATATTTTAGGAACTTATCGTGATATTGTGAATAAATAAAACACACATTTTTGTTTAATGGAAAGAGTAGACTAACGTTAAATTCGAAGTAAGCTTGTATAGCTAATTTCAAAGGTAAGTCTGAAAAATTCTCCAAATCTTCTTGGTACACGATTTCTTCTACAGATTTAAACGCGCTCATCGGCGATGCCAAAGCTGAACCGTGTAATATATGTTTCGTCCAAACAGGAATTTTTTTCTCCTGATTGTAGTAAACCTCGGCAATAGGCATGTTTTTAAGACCACGAATCTATTGTAAGTTACAAAATGTAAATTAACATACCTACTTTGTCTTATTTACGTAAATAACTGGATTGAATATTCTATATTTACGTACAAGGAAGCCGATTCCATATGGTACTCTAGTTTTATCCTCAATTTTCTGGTGCCCTATTCTCCATAGAGCAGGTATTACCTCTGATACGCATCGATGTTCGTATACACTGTAGTAAGGTGTCATTCCGTTGGACCAAAAAGTTGTGGATTTTGCTTCTTTCATTTCTAATTCTTTTTGAAAATGTTGTTCTGGGTTGAGCACGTTTTCCGGAATCCTGGTTTGAGGACATCCGTAATATATAAGGTTGCTTATGTTGGATCGTGCGAAGTTGACGTATCCATCTAAAGGGTTTATTCTAGGAATTGCTGGCCAGCAACTATGCTTAAACGCTTGGGCTTTACATTCAATATAAAATGGAGTGTAAGCCCAGTTTGTGTTTTCGTTTACACGATATTCTGATATGTGCGCTTCGGTCATCACAAAATGTTCTGGAAAATTTATACTACATGTTTAGTAAAGGTAATGAATTTCATGTTGATTTTAATCAAAATTAATAAACTTGAAATTACTGACCCTGGTTCGCATCTAAGTTCGATTGGACTCGTATCATATATAGGAAAAACGAAATCGAGAAAAGTATTGTTTTCATTTTCGAATGGGGTTATGAAAATTTTACCGTCCAAGTGAACCTATACTTTGGATGTGCGTTTTCTTATTACAGTCGAAATTAAAATGAAATTTTCGATTGTGTTGTTGCGTTAACGTGTGATCTACGCCGACGAAACATACCTATACTGCTGTGTAAATAAAACTTCTTAACGTGTCATTTGTAACACCTGTCTGAAATACGTACGTGAATCATGAAGTTGTTTTTCTTCCAAAATTGTGTTTCGTTACTACGTAGATTTAGGCGTACATACGTAGTGGAATGACTGTATTACTTTTCAACGAAATCGTTTAAAAAATGCTACCTTGAACCAGAAAACTGGTAATCAAAAATACAGAAATTTTCATCGTTGAATTCTGTATCCAAAAATTTTATAACGAAGCAGATCTTTGAACATGGATATGTTTTGGAAATACATGTATTAACGTACTGACACCAAAGAAGGCCCAGGTATTTGATATGGCCCATCTCTTAATTCTCAGCAACTACATCACATTCGAAGGAGTTGATGACAGTGATGTATACCTGATATCAAACTCTGTTCATTGACTGTTGTCTTAGGATTGATACAACGAGCTGGCAAAAAATAGTTGTTTGATTTCAAATTTTTGCGAGTGATTTTTGACAACAATGATAAGTTTTTACTCGGTACAGCGCGAGTGCAGCGTGCACTTTTCACGAATTTTTATGAGGTTAGGATAAAACATAGCAATGGTAAATTAACGAGGTAGGAAAAAATAAAAATAAAATCCTAAAAAAATTGAGCTGCTTATAAATTGGATTCTTGAATACAAGGAAAGTTGGGGTAATTAGGTCATCGGGGTATCTGTGCCATGACCCTCTCAAACTACCCCAAAATCATCTTGATGAAATTTGATGGTTGCACTGCAACATTTAGGTACATTGTAAACCTACCTAGCAACTGTCATACGGTTCCCAACTCACGTTGAAGAGGCACTAGATTTTTTAAATTTTTTACTCAAAACTGTAGGTAATTTAAAACATAGGGCATTTACCATTTTGAATTCCCCTCCCTTGCTTAGATGTAACACATATATGTTTTTGCAATGTATTGGTTCAGAAAGGAGAAACGTGCATGCCTGAAGTAAAACTGAGTTGAAAATTCCATTGGAGAAGATTTGAGGCCATATGGCTCAATTGCCCCATGTAAGTTTGAATTTTGGGGGAAACTGGGTCATGGTGATGGGGAACTGAACCAACATAAAAAATGACAAATTTTCAAATTTTTCATTTCGTTTTCGACTAATTTGAGGTCACTGAATGCAAATTTGGCATTTATATTAAGTCAGCAACGTCGTTTTGCCAAAAACAGCATCGAAATTAATTTTTTTATAACATTCATTTTACAGGTTTAATTTACCTACCTATTTCATAACACTCATTTTATAGGTTTAATCTATTCGTAGAAAGAGTTCTAAAAAACGAAAATATTGTAAAAAGCACAAGAAAGATGCCCAGATACTGCACGTCTATAGTCAACTTGATCCCGATGAGAAAAGAGTCGGTGGCCTGGTTACCCCATTTTACCGGGGAACTGAGCTAAAAATTTCTCCAAAAGTTTCGCATTTCTGATGTCAGGAATATGTTTCTTTCCAAAAAGTCAACAGTATGCAGTGCATATTTTAAGCTATAAACTGGGCGGCACTAGTGCCGCCCAGTGGAGAATTAGTACCGCGCAGTGAAGTACGATTGTGCCACTGAAAAGTTGTTGAAAAAGATGAAATTCCTCCTTTTGAAGTCCTTTTTTTG
>FIZU01012311.1:0-10715 GCA_900064475.1 Pseudococcus longispinus | reverse complement strand
AATCAGTAAAGATCCAAATCAAGATATGCATGGTATTGAATACCACACATATCAGTTAAAACAAAATAAACCGTACCAGGTAGTGATAAGAGGGCTCCACCCCACCACCTCTGTGGAGGATATTAAAGCAGAACTGCTAAATATTGGTCACGATGCGGTCAATGTCACCAACGTAATTATTAGAAAAACCGAAGTGAAAAAAAACGAATCGGGTCAAGATGTAAGAGGAAAATCATACAAGGTGGCCCTGCCTCTATTTTATGTGTACCTTACACCAAAGGAAAATAATAAGGCAATTTACGAAATGTCTTACATGCTGCATACCAAAGTCAAGGTAGAACTTCCAGCAAAAAAGAGGGAGCTACCTCAATGTAAAAACTGCCAGCAAATTGGTCATACCAAAACATACTGTGCAAGACAATCCAGATGTGTCAAATATGGCTTAAATCATGATACAAAAGCCTGTAAGAAGAAAAAGGAAGACCCAGCCGGGTGTGCCAACTGTAATGGAGCGCATACAGCTAACTGGAAAGGGTGCCCAGTCTATCAATCCAAAGTAGTGGTTGTATCTAAACCAAAGATTACAGCGACTGACTGTGTTGTACAGAAGGTAACTCAAAGCCAGAAGCAAAAAGCAAAGGACGTAGAACCAGTCCGAAAGAGTACACTCAAAACTCCCGACAAAGAAACCACTAACGAGCAGCCAACCATGAGTAACATCTGGAAACTGCTTCAAAAAATGGACAGAAGAATTTCTCAGCTCGAAAACTTACGGAAAAGTAAAAAACCCAAAGGAAAGGAAAAATGGCTGACGCTCCATCTGAAGTTATCAAGTTATTAGACAGTCAACAAAGCAGGCGCCTTAAACGTAAATACCCCACAACTTAGTCATAGGTATTTAAAAATTTAAATAGCAGAGAACTTTCAATGGAAAGTTACACTGCACATGTCATATAAAATTAACATAGTTAATAGTCAGATATATTACTCATTTAAGATAACTCTCAAGATAGTAATAAACTTAATCAGTAAAAAAAAAAAATTTTAAATAATTTGAACCTACCTTCCGAACCCGAATTCGGAGTTAGGTAGTTTCCAATTTACAGGATTTTTTCATTTGCAGTTACAGTTAGTAGGTACCGGATTTTTCTGTGTAAATAAGAAGGTTTGGTTTATAGAGACGCTCTTTCGATTCGATTCATTCGTTGTTATATCCTGTTAATGTTGAGTGCTGTTTTTTTGTCACGTCGTATTATTTGTAATGTTGGTACCGGTTTTGTTCGATGTTTGATTTTTAGAATATAATCCTTTTTTATTTTTGTAATATGTGCTGATTTTGTTTCGTGGCCCTTCCTCGAGGGGAGGTGTAACCAGGTATGGGTTTTCTCGTGTTGGTACTTGGTAACTAGTATTTTATCATAATGCAAATTTGGTTCCTTATGCTCTACCCTTCCCTGTTACCCTGTGTTGGTAATTTTTACCACATATTTTCAGAACAGCTTTTCCCCACTTCAAGGTAGAAAAAAACATGAAATAAAATATGGCGGATTTTCAACGTTCCACAACTTTTGTTCTGTAGGGGTAGGTTATGGCCCAGTGCACTAGAAGGCAACACTGATGCGCTCGTGAGAGAGGGTAACTCTCTCAGCGGCCGATCGTGTTGCCATGAAAGCTAGTCAGCTTCAGTGTACTAAGATACTAGCTAGCTACTAGATACTCAGTTACTGCGGGATTCCGACAAGCCAGATAGGAATCAGAAGTGGATATTTGCATATAACGTGGATAATTAGTTAAGATCAATGTGTTAAAATTCCTAAAAATACATATACGAACGAAACCAATGTGTGTTAAATCATTTAGTTTCGTATCAGTTCCATTTTTTTTCGTATTGTGAATTTATCAAATTTTTTCACCCGAGTGTCCCCAAAAAAATCATGCTGCATTAAAAAATCACAATACGACAAAAAACTTGAAACAAAAGTTGTAAAGTATTGAAAATCCATCATTTTTTATTCCAAAATTTTTTTCCTATTCTGCAGTGGTGAGAAGTCATTCTTCTTAGAAGATAGAAATTTATGCCTAGCAGACGCATGACCTTGATGAAAATTGGCCAATTTCTGCGGCACAAATTTTACGACTGTGTCACTTCTCTACTTTCAATCGAAAAAGTACGAATTTTGTGGAAATGGTACTAAACATATCCCTACTTCATGTGCAGAAATCTCTCTCCTACAAGAGGCAGTTTTTGATGCCCCTCTCCCCATAATTTTTTTTCGGTTGGAAATTCTCATTAATTAGATAAATTTGCCCAATTTCACACTCCACCTACACCTGTCCCAACATCACGCTGATGAATTACCATACTCCGAAATGTAAAAATAAACAAAAATTAAATATTTACGCATCGTTTACTTGTCCCAGGCTTGCTCGATCCCTCGACTGCGAATACAGCCGAGTAAATATAAACAAGTAAAATAAACAATTCCTCAAACACGAACCTACCTCGGGATTTCCCTGTACAAATTCTTTAAACATACGAACGTATTTGTATTTTCGTACGTACCAACGGAAAGCCCAAAGTTCTACAAACCATGTACGTCTTCGCACATCTTGGCCTTGACTGTGGGAAAAACTCGTAGGGGAAAAAGTTGACTACGAGAATGGACTTCATAAAGTAACAAAGTGCCATAAAGCGTTATTTTCGATGTCTTCGGCACGTTGTAAATGTTGACCATTAATATCATCGAAGTTCCACGATATATATGTACTTTGTTGCGGGGTTTTTTCGTTTTTTTTTATCTAGTTTTATTGCTAGATTGCGTTACTTTTTTTTTCTTTTTCGATTCCATCGTACTATGTCGCGAGTTTTATTAAATGATGGAAAAGCTCTTTGAAATCCAACAATATAACCAGAGCAACTGAATCAATTGAAATCGCAGTTGATGAAGCTTGAAAAGAAAAAAAAACCAATCCGATGAAATTTTTTTCCAAAAAACTTAACTCGAAATGTGGGCGAATGTTCGATACTGCGGGCATTCGAGATGGTGGAAAATAAAAACCAGTAATTAGATTAAACAACCGGGTAGGTGTATTTATAAGCAAGAAAATATATCGCAATAGGACATAATTCAACCGGACAAACCTAGCTAGGTATATCTTTCTATAAAAATCTATTAAAATTCAACCTTGCTTTGCTGCGAATTGGGGCCACTTGGAGCGGAAAAGCGAACCCGAACCCATTGTTACATTTCATTATTTTTTTCAATTAGCTTAGGTACTTTTTACCCTATACTAAAATGAATTATAACCGATAAATTTCACTTTTTATTTCTAATTTGGATATTCGTAGCATAAAGCTGTCGGAAAGAATTCTTTACCAGAGAGGGTTCCGTTGGATATATGCTTTTACCAAAATTATCTTTTAAAAAACAACCGGGGATTTGCGAATCCTTTTTCGGTAATAAGTTTCGTGTCGTCGGAAGAGTAAATGAAAATTTTACATAAGCTTAGCAACACATTTGCCAGTAGAGAGAAAAACGAGTACGATATAATCTGGCCAAGTGATCATACCGCGATAATAATCTACGCGAAAACATCCTGCAGTAGGTGTGATTAGGTTCTATTGAGTTATAGTACACGAAGCTGTAAAGCCAAATTAAATCCTATATTTTTACCAAAGCCGAAGACTCGTCCGAGTCGACGCTGGAATTATTTTTAAAACCGTACCTACAACTCAACTCGGGATACTCAATCTTATCTCCTTTAGAAAAATTCTGTTCCGTCGAAGCGCGCCCATGATGAAAAAAAAAAAGTAGAAATAAAACGTAAATTTATATACACCTGGAGCAAATCCGGCGAGTTGAAAGCTTCAAAGTAAATTATTACAACGCGACGGTGCAGCGTTTGTAATTACAAACTCGAAAGCGATGTTAACCAGCAACATAAAAATTCCAACCCTGGCTTCGGATTAAATTTAATGGAAATAACTCGCGTGCATTAGCGACCAGCGTGGATACTTGAATCGTGTAAAAGTGGACAAGAACGGAATAACAGAAATCAACTGCGAAATCGTTTAGTCTGCGGCGAGTACGTGTAGGCTATTTCCCCCAGGAATCGAGCCAATTCAGCCGAGGCTGGCAAAATCGAAGAAACGGCTGACTCGATCTTAAGAGACTTGGCCTGCTAAACCGTAATCAAATATAAAAATTTATAAATTAAGTATAAGGAAACAATTCACGAGCAGATTTGCGACAGCGGAGCGTTCTCTAATCTATGGAAGATGTAGGCTGAAAAAGTTGAAGTTTTCTGCTCCCAATGTCCGATTTATTTTTCCGACTACTCCCATTCTTGACCGCTGTAAACGTGTACGCGGTAACGAAATCATCGGGGATGCAGCATTTTATATAACGTTTACACTAAATGACCACAGAGGAAAATTACATCGTAGTGCTTCGTATACTTATGGTTAAATGAAGACTATTTGATAAGAAAAACGAAAAGCATAATTGAAGAATTCGTACGAAGAGTAAATATAGCGAGAGTTTTGGAAGAAATGAAGCTGGAGAGATAATATCAATTCGAATTAACGTTTCCATTAAGTTTATTTAATGTTTCTATATCATTTTTGTAAAGTTTCCATAATATTGCAAAACTATTTCATAAAGGTTCTGTAATGACTTTATAATACTTGAAGGCTCTATTATAAAGTTTCATAGCGTTTTGTAATGGTTTCACAATACTGTATCGATATGATAAAGTTACTGTAACGATTTGATAACGTTACTACGAAAACATGATAACGCATAGGTTGTTAATGTTATGATAACAGTTTAACAGCATTACAGGAATGCTTTGATAATTTTACTCCATGGTTTCATATCGTTTCTGAAACGGTTTCTTATCGTTTCTGTAACGGTTCCATACCGTTTCCGTAACGGTTCCATACCGTTTCCGTAACGGTTCCATACCATTACTAACGTTTCTGTACCGTTTCTGTAATGTTCTCATAGAGTTTCTATAACGTTTCCATATTGTTTCTGTTACAGTTCCATACCAATTCTATAACGTTTCCATATTGTTTCTGTTACAGTTCCATACCGTTTCTGTAACGGTTCCATATCGTTTCTGTAACGGTTCCATACCGTTTCTGTAACGGTTCCATACCATTTCTGTAACGGTTCCATACCGTTTCTATAACGGTTCCATACCGTTTCTGTAATGGTTCCATACAGTTTCAGTAATGGTTCCCTACCGTTTCTGTAACGGTTCCATACCGTTTCTGTAACGATTCCATACCGTTTCTCTAACGGTTCCATACCGTTTCTGTAACGGTTCCATACCGTTTCTGTAACGGTTCCATACCGTTTCTCTAACGGTTCCATACCGCTTCTCTAACGTTTTCGTACTGTTTCTCAAACGGTTTCGTATAGTTTCTATATAACGTTTCCGTACTGTTTTTGTAACGGTTCCATACCATTTGTGTAACGGTTTCATATCATTTCTATAACGGTTCCATACCGTTTCTGTAACGGTTTCATATCATTTCTATAACGGTTCCATACCGTTTCTGTCACGGTTCCATACCGTTTCAGTAACGGTTCCATACCGTTTCTGTAACGGTTCCATACCGTTTCTGTAACGGTTCCATACAGTTTCCGTAATGGTTCCATACCCTTTCCGTAACGGCTCCATACCGTTTCTATAAAGTTTCCATAGAGTTTCTATAAAGTTTCCATACAATGCCTATAAAGTTCCCTTAACGTTTCCATACAGTTTATATAACCTTTCCATACTGTTTTTGAAACTGTTCCGTACCGGTTCTGAAACGGTTTCGTATTGTTTCTATGTAACGGTTCCGTACCGTTTCTTTAACGGTTCCATACCGTTTCAGTAACGGTTCCATACCGTTTCTCTAACGGTTCCATACCGTTTCACTAACGTTTCCGTACTGTTTCTCTAACGTTTCCGTACTGTTTCTCTAAAGTTTCCGTACTGTTTCTTTAACGGTTTCGTACCGTTTCTGAAACTGTTTCGTATCGTTTCTATATAACGTTTCCGTACTGTTTTTGTAACGGTTCCATACCATTTGTGTAACGGTTTCATATCATTTCTATAACGGTTCCATACCGTTTCTGTAACGTTTCCATAACGTTTCCAGACCGTTTCTATAACGTTTCCTTACTGTTTCTGAAATGGTTTCATGATGTTTCTGAAATGGTTTCATATAGTTTCTATCTAAAGGTTCTGTATTGTTTCTGTAACAGTTCCATACCGTTTCTGTTATGGTTCCATATTTCTATAACATTTCCATATCGTTTCTATAACGTTTTCGTACCGTTTCCGTAACGTTTCTGTATCGTTTCTTCAAGGGTACCATTCTGCCTTCATAATAATTTCATAACGTTATTATAACGTTTCCATTATGTTAATGCAGAGATTTGTTAATGCTTATGTAACACTTCTGGAAAGTTTATGGAATACTTCCATAAAATTCCTGCAAAGTTAAAGCACTGTCAAGTTCATCACATTTCTGTTACTGTATCTCATCATTGATTATAGTGTCCAGTACGTACTATTTTTGTACAGTTTCAATAACGTTTCTGCAAGCACCTCCAAGTATTTAGCGTTTCGGTCATGATTTCATTTTCTTCAGAATTTTTGTACAATTTCTTCAATGTTGTTCAACATTTCACCTAAAATAGAGAAATAATATTCATAACTTCGACATTTAAAAAAACAAGATGATCCCACAAAGCTATTTTATAAACGTAAAAAACAATTTCGTCCTACATCAAAGAGCTACATTACGTACTTGATAAATGGACATTTGGAAATTGGAGTTGAAAAAATTGTTGACAAAAATTTTAAAATTTCACCAAATTCCGAACCAAAATTTTCGCAATTTTTTTCAGCATGAAAATGCTTTTGAATGGGTACTTGGAATATTTGCTTTTTACAGTGCTCCTAACACATTTTACCTACGTACATAACACACCAGGGAAGCTTTTAACGCGGAAACACCGATTTTTTCCTTGGCTTAAAAATTTTTCACGGGGATAAAATTTCTCCATTTTTTTAAAATGAATAATGACGTTAATAAAAAGTATTAAGCTAATAATTGCATTTTAACCAAACAGTGTAATTTTAATATCGGTCATATAAGCAAAGAACATTTTTTAACTTTTTTTTTTTTCAAAGCTATAAAAGTGTTATTTTTCACCAAGCTATCGTAAATTTAATATTTTCCGCATGTATTACGAAAAAAATTGAACAAGAAGTACATATAAGGATAGATTTATTACGTATCTACTCAGTTTAGTATTACGTTCACCCTTCACTTTATTACACAGTGGTTTTTCCAAAAACGCCACACGGCTTCTAATAAAAACGAAATAATACTAACCCCCTACCGGAATTTATTACGTGACTATTTTGTTGCGAAGAGTCATTGTTCGTTCTGCGCCAGGCGCATTGTCTTTCATTTTTCACACTACACGTGCAAACGACGATCGAGATGAAAAACTGATTTTGAAATGTAGAAAATGCGCTATGTCGTGGTTCGAGTTGGGAAATAATTACATTCGAGTCTGAATGTTATTTACCCCCCCCCCCCCCCGGATTTTTCCAACGGATTCTATCGTTAAACTATTCCAAAAATAACGTTTTTAGACGTCATTTATTTGTTATTTTTTGATTTTTTTCCTCCCAAAATCTAATAGTAATTCGTTGATTTCAAACATGCGGACAGTTTTCTCATGGATTGGTCAACGTCTTGAAAATTGAATTAAATTATACACAAATGGACTTAAAATAAAGGAAAACGCATTTCCCCGGGATATTCTTCTACTCGACGTTTTAAATACCGACATTGTATATGACGTATCATATTTCATCATATTCTTTACGTTCGCATATGTTTCCATTGTGCATATACGTTTAGGTGTAGAAAAGTTTTGAACTTTGAGTTTATACTTACAGTCCTTGAAGTTGATAGCAGCATACTTTTTCTTTAAACTTTTGCTAGAAGTAATGAAAAATTGTATTCGATGTGTTGCAAATTATCATAGTTTTTTACGCGATGAACATGATAAACGTGGGTAACTTTGGATACGTAGTCGGTAGTTGTACGTAATACTCGTACTTATTATTATAATATGTACATAGCGAGTCTTTAAAATGTCGACGTGTGACAGTTGAGAAGTATTTTTTATTGTGTGGTGAAATGATCAATTACAAGTTGAATTGTAGAATGCAAAGTTTAACCTATTTATATGGTTGTTCGAGGCAGATCGGTGAAGAAATAGTTAACGATGCAAAGATGAATCTAATACGGACCAAATGTGTTGATTTAACCGATATTTCAATTACAAATTAGGAAACTAAGTTCAGTGAGGATTAAAAATGTTGTAAAAGTAGTTCAAATTTCATAAGAATGTTGATTTTTTTTTTTTAATTATCAAAAATATTGCAAAAATTTTCAAATGGCCATGAAAATTGTTGAAAATCTTGTAAAAATGAATGTAATTGTCATAAAAGTCTATGAAAATATCGTAGAAGTGATCAAAAAATCACAAACTAATAACAAAAATTGTGAAAAATGTTGGAATTTTCATAAAAATTATAAAAAATGTGGTAAAAATGGGCAAAAAATCATGAAATTTGTAGAAAAAGTTGTTGAAATTATGAAAATTTTCGCAGAAATTGGTGAAAATGTAAAATTAACAAAAACTCATTTAAATCTCAAACATATTGTGGAAGTGATTGAAATTTCCACAAAAATTTATGGAAACTTCATTCAAATATAAGTCAAAAAAATCAGAAAAAGTATAGAAATTTCGTAAAAGTTGTGAAAATATTCCCAAAAGTCATTAAAAAATTACGTGACAAGTGGTTGAAATGTCTTTTAAAAAGTTGCGGTGAGTATTCCCAAATTTTCAAAAAAATCAGTAAAAAATTACCCAAAAATGGTAAAAACTATAAAAGTTTTAAAAAACATGAAAATTCTACCAATTTTTAATTTTTTATAAAATTTTTGACAAATTTCAATCATTTTTATATTTTTTTACTGATTTTTTTTGAGAGAATTTCAACAATCAACTTACAGAATTTTTGAAGATTACATAATTTTTTCATTATTTTTTTCACAATTCAAATAGTTGATATGATGATTTTAATAACTTTAACGAGACTGTCGACAGTTTTCATGATTTCTTTGCAGGCTATCCCACAGTCCTGGAAATCCTGCAAAAGTCCTGCTTTTAGGTCAAATTACGTGAAGTGTCCTGCTTTTTTCAATATTTTTTTATAGGTGTCATTTATTTCAATTTAAGTGAAAAATTAAAAACTGAGCGAAATGGAGAATTTCCGTAATGAAACGTTTAGTAACTAATTTTTGAAAAGTAGTCAGTGGCAACCCTGTCAAAGTCACAACTTTTTTCTTTTTTCAATAGAATTTGTTTCTGATTTTGTGAAAATATGATTTTCAGGGTGGGGGGGGGGGAGTTACGTTTTGAAAAAGCTCCTGCAAAAAGTCGTGCCAACGTCCTGCTTCTTGGTTTCGAGGTTTCGTTAGACAGCCTGTTTTGTATTTTTTTATTTCAAAAATTTTTACGAAATTTTCGACGATTTTAATGACTTTTTGACTGCTTTTATAATATTTTAACTGATCTTAACCAACATTTTAACACAATTTTCGACGATTTTCATATTTTCTTGATACTTACTTTCCTATTTCAAATGGTTTGTGTGAAAATAATATCAGGTTTTACATTTCTACAGTTTTAATAAGTTTATGTGCATTTTACGATCTTTTTACCAATTTTTACGACAATTTTCATCATTTTTGCCTCATTTTCAACAATTTTTATGATTTTTTGACAAATTCTACAATTTTTGCGGTGATTTTTATGAACTTTTTGACCATTTAAACAATATTTTCATCATTTTTCATAATGTTGTGACCGATTTATTGCAATGATTATGGAAATTTTATAACAATTTTCATAATTTTTGAACTACTTTCACACTCTGAAATTTTCAAATTCAAAAAGTCTCCTAGGGTAACAAAATTTCGTAACGCAAAACGTAGCTCATAACACCCCCCCCCCCAATACGACATATTCTTGTCAAAATATTTTGTAAATTAAAAATGAAGTTTCGAAGCTAGCAGTAAAGAGCGTAGCCGGGTTTATAAAGGTGATTTGGCCCTGAGCACCGAATTTTAAATTATCCAATGAAAGTTGGTCTAAAACCCCCGTGGCAAAATTTTTAGCTCGATATATCAACTCTAACCCCTTTTGGGGTGTCAAGTGTGGATTTTCGCTAAAATTTCCATTTCTGGCAGTTTTCAACCGAATTTTTTCAAATTTGCAAGAATGGTAGATAGTATGAAAAGGGATTTTTGGAATTTTTTGAAAAAAATTTCGAGCACTTTTTCAAGGTCAAATGGACATTTTAAGCTTTTTAAAGGCCATTTTGGTAACCCCTTTCAGAGGTACAATTCTGAAAAAAATATATATTGTGAACTTAGTCTAGATGTATAACCCCATATTTTTGTAGAACTTGAAATTGTGGCGCGTCATCTTCAAAAATGCAAAAAAACGATTTTTTCGTCCACTTTTCCCCCTAGAATGGGTGATTTCTGGTCGAAAAATTTTTTTCCTGAAATATATCACTAATGACACCAAAATACACCATCAACCAGCATTTGGACCAAA
>FIZU01012303.1:0-31263 GCA_900064475.1 Pseudococcus longispinus | reverse complement strand
TTTGCAACTCAAAACAAAAAGCAAAACCCTCTTGCAATGAGCGAATAGCTCATAGCTTGTTTCATGTTATTCTTTGACAATCTCAAATTAGACTTGTTGTGTTCAGTAACGTATCGGGGGGGGGGGGGGGGGGGGGTTGTCGACTCCAATAAACCCTTCGAGGACTGAAAAGTTGGAAAAAACGACGAAATTCAAGCTTTTGAATGCTTCTTTTTTGCAAAAATTAATTTTCTCACTTCGCTCGAGCTCGATAGATTTCCTTTCTCTGATCAAATACCTAATGGACTTTTTAATTTTACGTAAAATCTCATTTTTTTGTCCAGATCTTTCTCCCCTTAAATTTGAACCATATTTTTGTTCAAACAGCAATTTTTTCGCTGGACTTGGAAAAAGCACATATTTAGGTTTTAAAACAAATATTTCAACGAAAATATACTCATATTTTTGGTTATCCTACTAATAAATTTTTTACGAGTACTTTTAATGTCCATTAGATGACTTGGCCAAAAATTCAATACTAAAGATGGCAGAATAGCGATTTTGCAGTTACCTCATTACATCTACATTGAAGTGTTTTGGCAACATATGCAACAATGCAGTTTCTAAAGGTCATAAAACTCACTCGAAAAGAGATACTTAGTTCAAAATTTAAAAAATTGTCATTCAACAACCACTGAAAAAAATTTAGGGATTCAATCTATGTTGAGATTTAAAAATTGATCAAAAGTTGAAAGGAAGGGAGGGGTAAAGGGCGATGCGAGTTCAAAATATTTTTGAAGGAAAATTGCATCAAAGAATTTTCAAGATAAAATTCGTATTTCGCAACTTCAAAAAATCAAACAAGCGGTAGAACTTCCACCCCAATAAAATAATCAACTTAATGCAGATTTCGTCACTTCAAAATATTATTTTTAAATAATTTTTCTCATCTTTTCACCTTACCCTCCCCTATTTTTGACTTCGTTTTCCACAGAAATATGATTCCATCAAAATTTTCCAAGAATATTCTGATTTTCGTATAGTCTCATAAATTTATAATACCAGTTTTCAGAATAAGCCAATTCAAGTCTTCGTTAATTAAATCATTTTCCTCTTCTGTGACAGTCAAAAATGATTTTTTTTGTTTTAACAACTCCTAATTTCAAAAATTCCCTCAGTAGAAGTCTGCCATCCTTTTCAGGCCAAAAAATATCCTATTTTCATCCCCCCTCTCACCTCATCTTCCCCCCCTCTAAATCTCGATCGCACAAAATATAGATAATCGAATTTTTTTCGACACAAAAAATGGTAAAAATTCGACCACAAGTACCATCTTCCATGAATGAGCACCTCCGGTGTCCGGTTCGCAGCCAATTATTCGGCGCCTTGAAACTCATCCTCGTAAGGCATTTCTTCCAGCCACCTTCTAGCTTCTAAACATCGTACTTACACATTGTAAAATAGACAACGGCGAGTAGCGCAAGTATCCGCGTATATGTATAATGATGTAAAACGACGTGATATCCGAAACCAGAAGAGCGGCCGGGGTGCTGGCTGCAGTGTAAGTACACAGATACAGCATATACACGGGATGATGACAATGATGATGAAAGTCCGAATAGCCTAAGGTGACTGCTACTTCTACTACTGTATTCGTAATGTTGTACACTCGTCAGTCTCATCATCAACGACAGCAATAGTTAATTATGAGTCAGCGTTTTTTACGCCGCCGCACCAAATTAGTCGTTCTTTTTCGTTTTAATTTCTTCCATTTGGTCTCCATCTCTCTCTAAGCATTCGGATCCTTTTGGGTGCGCGAGCGACAAAGACGCACTTAAATATACGTATCCGGCCTGGGAGCTGGACAGAGAGCCAGATATGGTGTATACGGATTATACTACACATATAGGTATCCAAAGAGATACGAGTATATATCGTGTATCGTAGATACATAGCACATTAGAATATCTCACGCATTTTCACGTACCACACCGAAATGGGTTTTTTTCCCCGAACGTATTTCAAAGAAATAAAAACTCGCTTCTTTGTATTATTGTGAGATGGTCTGCTGAGTGTGTGTGCGTGCGAGCCGGCCAGCGAGGGTATTTTAATAATAATTTCTCGCATATAATAACCGTGATTGCGGCCCCATTTAACTACCGTGTATATTTGTTAGATTGAATTCACTGGTTCGTTTTATAATCGAGAATCCGAAACGTCTATTCTAAATAAGCGTGCATATTTGCATGTAATGTACTTTAATCGTTTCGTGTTGTCGATGCGAAGATTAGCCGATGCTGGTGCCTTGGATCACAGGCGCCATCAAACTTCACCTATCAGCCATCGCAGACTTGGGTAATTTGCGCTCGAGCTGCGATCGTAATTTAGCTCAAATGACAATCTCCGATGAAGAGGTCAATTAATCTGTGTGATCTTCTGCAATGGCATGGCAGGGCAAATTGGGATGCTTTAACCTCATCATGGCACATAGCTCCATGGATACCTACGATCAAGTTATACGAGCGTACACATGGCAATTCGCATGTCAGACGATATCGCTGGGTAACCTGGGAAAGGTGACTGTTGGGTATGGACATTGGTCATATAATGGCACCTTCGGATGTTTTATTCGTTACACCATTTGCCTTGCCGAGTAACTACTTATGTACTATAAGTATGTATATAAAATGTACGTATGCGAACCAGAGTCTACAAATGTATAGAGAGGTAGATGAGGCAGAATATCGTACCGAGATATAGACGAAGAACATCGTATATATCTTTACGGATCATAAATTCAGCCGCCGACTTAATGATGAGCAATAGACGGGGCATCAACCGTGCAATCGTACATAACCTTGAAAGTAATAACTCGTTGGGTATGTGATGGCGATGGCGAATCATCGACGACGTTCTACTGAGACAAATTTTCCATCTTCAGTCAAACTATACATGATTGAATTGAAAATTCACGCAGATCGATGCACAAGAATCCCAACTACTCCACGTCTCATCCGATTTAACGCATTATAAGCCTATATTTTGGGCTAAGACCTCCCTCATTCGCTGCCACTCGTTTTGGTCCTGGGTCTGTCCCTCCAACAGATAATTTTTTATAAAATTTGGTAATTGAGTACGCCAATTCAAAAACCAGAACAAGTGATCAAAAAATCAAAATTGAGTTTTTTCCATTATCGTACTCTATGAGCCGAGATACGCAACCTTCTATTATTGAAATGTCCATTTTAGGCACCCTTGTCCAATTCTTCAGACTCACTAGGTTCGTCTCAAGGAGAACACCAGCCCACATCAACTCGATGCAAAAATAAGTCACATTTTTGAAATTCAAACCCTCATTTACTCCTCAATTTGGGGTAGCGAATCAAAAAAACTACTCTCATTCATCCAGCACATCAGGTAGATTATAAAATTTATTTCCTGGAATTTCTATAATATCTGGTTCGAAAATTGATCAATTTTTATTGATTTCCCACAAATTTTGAAAAATTCACTTGGCTGCTTTTTGATTTGACCTATTCAATCGTTCCATTCTAACTGCCCTTTTATCTGTCTTTCGATATTTTGGATCTAAGATCCTGTGAATTCACCAAATGAGTCATTCTAGTGACCCTAAATCTAGCCGTGTATCCTGTCCAATCCCAAATTTTACCCTGAACTTCTTCTATAATATCCAGATTGAATTTTAGAATTTTTTTCCAAGCCCAAAAAAGTCTGACAAAATGTCTCAAAATCAGCGTGACGATTTTTCGAGATGGAATTCCGCGAGGGAATTTCGTAAAAAGTCTGACAAAATGCTTGAATGTCAGCATGATCTCCGAAATTTTCCAAGTACAAAAAGTCTAAATTGCTTGTTTGAATAAATGTCTGAAAGTAAACATCATCTCTAAATTTTTCCAAATTCGAAAAGTCAGTAAAAATCTGAAAAATTTTCCAAGTCCAAAAAAGTCAGACAAAATGTTTAAAAGTCAGCTTGACGAAATTTCATGACGAAATTTCGTGTCGTTTTTTGTAGGTTTGATCATCGCAAAAGTATAGTCCTATGCTAATAGATAACATGCTTTCTACAAAATTTTATGAGACACCTCCCAATTTAAGAATTGAAGATAATGTTGAAAAGCTCTACGAACGCAATTTAAACAATCTACTAAATGAAGTAAATTCAACTTTTACAAGTAGAGAAGTCTGACGTGAGCCAAACTCGTGATCAAACTATGGTCTTAGGTCAGGAACCCAACTTTCTTACAAGCAAAGTAAAATCGATTATAAACGAATGGAAAAACAATAAAGCATCGGAGGCTGACTCGATTTATAGTAAACGCATATTACAAAAGGAGGAGGAGACTTAATTAGGGCCATTACCTTTTTGTTTAATACCTCAATCATCCAATGATATACAGAAAATCTCACTCTCTTGGAAAAAATCCGAAATCCTTCTGCTGTTGAAGAAAGGCGACCGTCACAAAATCAAACACTATCATGATATTAGCCTCTCACCTACTCGAGACCTAATCATCGTATAATCTTCGATTAATTTCCCTACATATTTTCCTATTCCCTACGAAATCTAAACTCAATTTATTTCATCATATTCGATAACGTGTCACCCTGATGCGTGTGTGCCACTTGAAAACATAATCGTAAAATTACCAATAAGTATTTCGGGGGTTTTCTCGGATACGCGACAAAAATTCCAATTTAGGGTCAAAACACGTAAGAGGATTGAAAAATCTACGTACTGATACGGTTGGTTTTTTAACCCCTGCATGAGACTAGACCTACAAAGCACCAGAAAGAGAAGGCACTTCAAGTAGCACCCTCTGCGAGACTCTCTAACATCTCTATAACTCATGCCACGCCACGCCGCCGGATATAAAGCGCGTCAAATCGACCACAGTAAGTTTATTGGCTCTGCAAAAAGTACGAGTACATACGCAACCACCGAACAAATTAAACATTTGCACGTTTCTAATTGACAAAGTTTAATTATCCCCGAGACCGTAAAAAAGCTTGCGCTCTGCAATTAGCGACTTTTTTTTTCTACCTCGTCCATTTCTATACATTCTTAGAACAATATAGCTTACGTCTGGAGGAATAATAATTCATCTTCGAATCGACAATTATGAAAAGTATCCATCTAGCTATTCGATTTAATGAAATAAAAATCAAATTAAATTCGAGAACGTTTCACGCGATGCGACGACCGTCTGAGCTCTCAATAAGGTAGTTTCTTCTACTCGGCCTCTACAAAAACCATCATTGCGAGCGCATAAAACATTATTATTATTATCTTATACGTATATAAGATTCCACTGTCTTCTCTCATCTCATCGCATCGTCCGCGTATACCGTATTTATTAGAATACGTACTACAATTCGATGCTGTATATAAATCTACTTATGATACAGTTTCATCGTATACCTATAGTACGTAATATTATATACGCAAGTACGCGATATTCCGCTATATACATAGTTAGATTCGCGTTAACAAACAGGTACCATTTCATTGGCAGAATATGGTTGTAAATTAATTAACAGAAGGAAGAATAAAAAAACCAGTACATCCTGTTACGATTCCTCTAAGTGCTCCGCTATATGCATAGATTAGTTTATTGATTCGCGCCTTCAAGACTCAGGTATGCGATAATTATAATATCGCCGTTTTTATTTGGTTCGTGATTTATGACGTTTGATATACGACCACCAAGATTAAACGGCGCCAAATCTGAGCAGCCTGCATAGGTTACCAAGACTTCCATTATGTTCCCTCAGGGCTAAGGTACGAAATGGATTTAGGCTAAAATGTGGTCTGGACTAGATGGGAAGGCTCAATTGCAAATCACATATCAAATGTTGCTTAATGAACAGAAATGAGTTTCAAACAGCAATCAAAATTTTCATTTTCCAAAATTTTGTTCATTCTATGCAGTGGGTTGCTCGCTGTGTTGGGATTTTTGAAAAAAATTGTATTTTAAAGCACATTTAAGGGCGACATCAAAATTGATTCTTTTTTCTAAAAAAAAAAGTTTAATTTTGTGACGTAACTAAAAACAAAAAAAGGGAAGAGGGAGTTAGCAGGTTTTTACATTCTTTGACAGAAAATAGAACGATTGAATACTTACTTTGTAGACATATCGATAATAATTTCAGCTCAGATTTCATGAAAAAGCACCTTGCAAAATACAAATGTGCACAAATTAACGAAATTTTCACCTGTTCGCCTGCTCTACAATTTCGATGTCTTCTACAATAATTTCTTTTTCTGGAATTTGGGCATTTGTGAAATATCTCCCATTTCAGAAGACAATTCATTAGGGCAGTCACGTTCAACTCCATAAACAGCAAATTTACCAAAACAAGCTTAATTTTCGCCAATTCAGAATCACTTTTTCCAATCCTAAATAAAATTTTGCCCTCTTCTATCCATACCGATTCCTCATCCAATCAATCCAACTGTCACTCTCAGCTCCATAAACGGCGAATTTCCCAGAACGAGCTCAACTTTGGCCAATTCAAAAATCACTTTTTCCAATCCCAAATTATATTTCGCCCTTCCCCACCTATACCCATCTTCCACCCAATCAATTCAACTGTCACTCGTTCAGCATGCAAAATTACCACACTTTCGATGGTTATTGAAAATAATGGCTGTTGGCTCAGTTATACTCAAGTACATCGTATCCATACTGCCCATACACCGATTGTCCACCGCTCCGTACATATGATTCGGTCCATTCAACGAATACTGGCCTCAGGGTTATCATACAAAGCGTAAAGAATTAGAATAAGTGACGATTGTCATCGTACCCACAGGTATTAGGTTCTAATGGCGCGATAATTTATTATAATACATTCTAAAAGCGTGAAACAGCTCTCGGTATGAGAGAAATACATATTTGTAAGATTTTTTTTTCATTTTCGGTCCTCTCTTCGTCACTTTACCTTGTATAGTGGCGGGATGGAGGGTGCTGGTGCTTGGTAAGCGTTTTTTCGCATACAGGAGTTCGCCAGTTGACAATTGAATGGATTTTAACCAGTTCGATGGTTGATAGTGAGACCAGGGGTGAGATCGACGATAGGTATTGTAGATTGTGAATTTATTTAATTGAGGCTGCGGTCCAGTGGCAATTCGTATTAGGATTATTGTTTTTATTATATTATTATCCAGTAGGTTATTTCTTATTCGCGTATATGCCCGCGTGTATTTATTTATTAACGCCAAATATGGACAAATAAGAGTTTACAGGAGTTAGCTGGCCGCGTTGGGTTACGTACTCGTATGTGGTGGAGATGACGGATGGATAAATGGATGAATGGCAGTTTGACCACTGCCTTGACGTGATTGTACGTCGTTGCCAAACAAAACGAAAACGTGATTTAAATATTAAATCGGCGAGGTCGCGCGGTAGCTTGCGTCGCATCAGGGAAGGGGGCTGATTCGCCGTTTTAAATAATGAGAAATAATTTACCGCCGAATGGGCGGTAAAATGAGAAATAAAGAAGCACAGAAGAAAGCTCCTCCGAACGGATGCATATCATTAAAAGGAAATCAAGACGGACACACGGCCGGGCCGCGGCAACCGAATGAACTCGCGGCGGCTTGGCTGGGCAATGGGAGATGGGAGATGGTCGCGGCCACATCTATAAGACAAGCCAAGTATACTGTAATGTATAATGATGTTGAAGCGCGCGGACGCGGGCACACATAGCCAAAGCAGTAGTATAGTAATAATCATAATCGTAATCGTAATATAATGCACCTGTAAACCATGACTATGGTATAATGCGTGCACAAACGTAAGCACAAAAAGTTAAATTAAGAAGAAGAAGTTTAACGTTCGAATTCCACAACAGTATCGGCTTATTATTCTCGCTCTCCTCTCGGTACCTAGGTATATACGAATACGTAGGTACGTAGATGTACCTATAGTATATTTTCCCTATACGATTCCCTCCCTTCTTTGCGATCTACCTCACCGTCTAACTTTAACGCGTCCTTATACACGAACACGTATACCACCTTACAAGTAGTAATTAAAATGGAACGATGAACTCGTCGATGCGGAATACGCGCCGAGACTTGGTAACATTGTGTTTTTCTCTCAATACTTCTGTTCTAGGTACTTACGTACCTATTTTTTCTCATTTGGATTTTTCTTACATTTCTATTCTGCCATCTCTGTCATACAATGAAATAATCATCGATCTAATCCAACTGCAGTACCCTCATCTCGCAAGATCGATTTTACAAACGCCTCTCTGCAGCACAAAATACCCATAGATACGTATACCTATACGTCTATCATACATCGAATCGATCCATGTACACATGTAATGTACTATACGAGTAATTACCTTATAAGTGTTATTTACATCACCTTCTCTCTATTCCAGACGAGAGCGAATACTCTTTCATACACAATACGACGCATGTCTCTCTATCTCTATCTCGTTCAATGGGTTTTACACACGTCCAATCTCGAATCCGCGGTGCACCAAGTCGACATCGACACTCCCTCGTATCTTTGTATAAGCTCTGTTTTTATCCATCGACAACCTCCCTAAAGGGCGATTATTTTGAAATTCTTTTATCCCACTACCGAATTACTAATTCGAAACTCGCCCGTGTGTTATTTCGCTCGTACCATAGGTAGACTACGGTTCGTGTGAACTTTCACTTTTTCCCAAATTGGCAACATGATCGAGTAATTTGAAATTATTCCATGGTACGTACCACTGCGACAGTGGATTTTATTGAAATGGGATAGATAAACAAACAGGCGTCCTTGATATTGGTAATTTTTCCCATTGGAGTGAAACGATCAAAGAGGAGAGCAAAATTTCACGTATTAAATGAACGTCTAGAGTTTGTATGATGAAGAAATTGTCGGTGTATTATTTTTTATTATGGTGGTATGTGTTTTCGACGACCTTGAGACATTGTTGCTAAGCTGCGATCGATTTTCATCGAAGGGAAAATAAAATTGGAATCGAATTTCAATACAGTGAAGAAAAAAAAATATTGATTTAAAGTTTATACGCCATGGAGAATTTTCATTTGGTATGATCAATTATTTAGCTTTAATATTACTTCGGATCGTCGTAAATATGAGAACATTACGATCAGGAAACCGAAACTCGAAAAAATATAATTCAACTTTCTTCACCGAAGTTGTAATTTCTCTTAAGAAATAGTATCTACCACTCGCAAATGAATTGAAAAATGTGATTGCAACGTTGCCAAATTTCAGACATATTGCCAGAAAATTTGTATTCCAAATTACATCAAATAAGCTGTCAAATAAAGTGAATTTTTTAAAATGATTTCGGAATCGCAATGCTTTCGATAATTAAACGAATTAACCCATGTTTCTGCTTTTTACAACGTTGCCAATACTTCAATTTAGCAAAGAATATTTCAACTCAACTTTTCATTTTGCACAAGATGAAAATAAACACGTTAAAAAGTTTTTAAAAAACAAAGTAAATCTCAAATTGTTTCATAGAATATCGAATATTACAACTTTGGCAACATATACGAAATTGCGACGTTACCAATATTACAAACTGAAGCTTTTTTGTTTCACGTGGTCGAAAAATTTGAAGAATTGAATGTTATCAAAACAAATTTGAGCTTGAGAAGTACTCTACAAAAAGTTTTTAAAACAACTTTTCAAACGAAACCGCGACTCGACGTTGCCAATACTACAAAATGAGTAGTTTTACCATTCAACATTATTTGAGGCATTCTGAGCATAATTACACAAAAATTCCCTCATTACTATTTACTAGATCGTTGATGCTGCAATTCGTTTATATAATGCAGAATAGAATTCTTCGCCAAGATGAAAGGGGTAGGGGAGGGGGAGGGGGACTTCCAATAGAAATTACGATTATACCGAATTTCCACTATTTTGTCGATATATTTCCCAGAATTTGCTATTCGTTCTTTAATGTCAGTGTCCTATTAATTTCGGTTCATAAGTAAGGATGAAAAGTGAGCATCATTCTCCTTCGAATTCTCATCCCTTCGATTTAGATTCACTCTTGCTTTCACAAATCGACCTTCATTCAAATATTGGAATATTTTATCATGTTCAAGGTCATGAAAAGTTCACGGTCGGGGAAAGGGCGGGAGCAGGGTTGCAATAACGTAATGTTCTCGCTGTTACATTATCTCATTTTGAGGATTTCCCGTTTTTCGGTTTTAGTTTTGGTTGGTTTTGTTTCGTTTCTCGTTATTTGTCAATTTCGTTTTTTCGTTTTTCTCTAGTTTCGTTACGTTGTAACCAAAATTATTTCGTTTTGTTATTCAATAGTACAATCCCTATGAGTACTCAAAATTCAGAAGAATGTATTTGGAAGGCAATTTTCCAGCTGATTCAAGTGCTGCAATGAAGCAAAATAATAAAAAAACCAGATGTAGAGATTCGACATTCATTAATCTGGTTAATGAAATAAAAAACAAAATAAAAGAGTTGAAATTTTGGAAATATTGAGACAAAATAACAAAATAATTTCGTTTTTTTCGTTTCCTTTCAACTTTAAACTTTTTTCTTGCAGCTTTACCATAGGAGCCGCCTTCAACTAATGTGCAACTCTTCGAGAAAAAAGTTGAACTTTTAAATAAAACAGAAATTTTTTTTTTAATATTTCGTTTTTCCAAATGTTTTGTTCCATTAGAAATTCGTTTTTGTTCCGTTTAGACAATTTCTTTTGTCACTTTGTATTCGTTTTCTACGCGATTCGTTACTACAATTCGGGGTGGAAAACTTCCTCAAAAGCTTCTCAACCTATAACTTTTTATCAACAGAAGTATGAAAGTCATAATGTGGTACGTAGCATACCAGCAAATTATTTTACACTCGAGCCTTTGAAAGATGAATACTTAAAATTACTTATTGGAAGTGAACGTGAAAATTAATATTAGAGGACATTTTGCCACCCTAAGAAAAACTCCAATCAGAGAAAAGGAATAATTTCAGCACTTGAAAGTGTAAATTATTTCTGAATACAAGAAAAATCCGAATATAAAAAATTCACTCACCAACACAGGTTACTAACTGAGATTTCCTATCCACGTATTTCCTGCAAATAAAGAAAACATTGATGTTAGAACTTCAGAGCTACAGCAATCAACGTTCTAAAAAATCACATAATAAACTACGCAAATTCTCTGCAATCTACGGCGAGCCAATTTGACAACACCGTACAATCAAAGAGAAAAAAAATTCCACATTGTTTGAAAAAATTCGCTCGAAGATTTATTCGGGCATTAACTTAAACGCAGAATAATTAAAGCCTCGACAATGTTGCCAAACCAGCCTCCTAACATCCTCGGATTACCACGAACGCGTGAATACAATATCGCAGAGACTCGTGCAAAACCTCAGATAGGGCACGACACACGTAAGGTTTTACACTTTGATATTCTTATTTACCCATACAATGATCCCTGGTGCAAGCACACCTGCTTTCAGACTGGGGGACTCTGCAGTCAACATCCTTGTACCCTCGAAAACCACATAGGAAACGTGTGCCTGCGCTTATACGCGTTTCGGAGACTTGCTAATCAATTAAAGGTAGACGAGGTAACTGGTATTTTATCGCGGTTAGTTCTACTTGGCAATAAGAAGAGGGAAATTAGCATTCGTAATAGGTATATACAAAGTATACGAATTACCGTCCCATCTGCGATAGAAAAATTCGCCAACAATGAAATTAGCTCGTACATTTGTTCGACGAACACTTGTAAAACATTTAATTTTTAGCTTTAGCCGCTAGTTACATTGTTGTTTTGAAAATAACACAAGAAATGTAACGCAAGTCGAGTACACAGCCGAGACTTAACAATATGTAGATGTTCAACGAACCATAGAAAAATATACACGACTGCCGAACGACACCAACCTCTCAATTGCGAGCTCATTAATAATCCATTCTGGTAATCATTGCTTAGTTCGAGCAACTTGTTTTGTTTTTTCTCGTATATGAAAACATTGTTTATTTCTATTTCAATTATTTCATTCATGAAGGGGTCTAGCCTCAGTTTTCCCCCTATATCTTCTTATTCGATGCGAAGATCACGTTCTTGACAGAATTTGCTCTCATATACGAGTCTCAGCAAGACTCCTAAAACACACAGTGGCCAGTCTGCGTAACAAAATGGTCAAGGTACATGTACTTACGATGTACATACGACGTGATAATTTTTCCCACTTCATTTTTCATCCCTTTTTCTTGTCGTCTTGTCTTTTCCACCGAGGGCTACGTAAAAATGACCTTTTTACGTATTCGTACCGTGTAACCGACCAGTACACACCCTAATTTGTACATAATTCTTATACGGCTACCCTCGATGAAAAAATTTAAATTTCCGATACATCGATTCGGCGTACGCGCAACATTGTCGGTCGGTATCGGTACTGGGGGTTGAAAAATGCAAAATCCTTTTTAAAAATGGTCAAAAAAATCGTCTTCGAGGCGCCATCGTATTTATTAGCATCTGCGAATAACTACAGGTGGTCTATGATGATAAGTGTAAGATAAGATCACGGGCACATTATTACTTTCGAGCTAACCGTTTGTTAGTTAGTTGTTTTACCTGCGTTCGATTGGCGCCGAACTTCCGACCAAATTTAACCGCAGCACGAGCTGCCAGTGGTCCTTCGCGAAAATTACACGCTGTCAAAGTACCCACTCGGCAGAGCCGCTGAATCGCAATTAATAAAATACCTTAGAGTAAATGCAACGTTGCAGCATCCGACCGACAGCATCTCAGGTAGAACTCAAGGCAGGCATTTGAATACGAAAAATCATCCTTTCTTTGAAAGTCCGATGCGTGGTGTTGCGGTAACCCAATTAATGCTGCATCTTTTTCTCTCTTCGATCGTCTATTCTATTGTAGAGTGTTTTTTTTGCATGGGTTTCTTCTTATGTAAGTATGCGGTGAAGTGGTGATGGCGATGGATTCGACGGCGTGATATGGTTTCTAATCAACTTTTGCATTTGTGTATATTTTCATCCTTTTCTTCGGGCAGTAAATGAAAGAACAAAAAATCAGTTTTGTCTGAATACCAGTCGAATTTACGAGCTGAGAGACGAGGCCTGGGGCTCAAAATGTACAGAATCATATTCTAATCAGAAATGATTTGTTCGAAGTGCTCTCTAAACGATTTTGGCTCAAAAGTATTCTGTTGTGTTGGAAATTATCAAATCTGAGTGTTGCATAATTTTTGTTGGAAACTATTTTTTTTGGGTTACTATTTCATGGGGGGGGGGGAGTTCAAATTCGTTCCAAATTTTACCGGAATATCATACAAAGCCACGAACCAAAAGACGAGGCCTGAGGCTAAAAATATACGGTATGATACCCTTATCAGAAATGATTCACGATTTTGGTTCAAAATTATTCTGTTGTATTAGTATTAAAAATTATCTATTTCAAGTTCTCCATAATTTTGGTTCGAAACTACCTTTTCTTGTTGGTATTTCACGGCGAGGGAAGGGGGATTCAAATTCGTACCAAATTTTACCTTCAATTATTATTTTTAAAAATGAAATATGCAAAGCTATGATTTTTCAAGAAGTGGATGTTAGCTGAAACGTCATTAAATACACAGGGTTGCAACGAAAAAAATGGATGAAATGCACTGGCTGATCGTAAGGATATTTTTAACATTGATCAGTGATCATGGTAGACAATAAGGAAAAAATTTCTCCGCACAAAATTGAAGGTTTCCTGACAAAAACCCAATTTCCATTATTTTTTGTGAGAATAAATGGCCCTCCCTACGAAAAAAATTAATAGAACTAAAATTGTAGAATATGAAATTTCCTTTCCATTTGCTGCATTTAGTTTTTTTCTTGGTGAATCAGTTTTCGAGATATTTTCGTAGAAAGTTCGAAAATTTATTTTCAATCTTTAATCGTAAATGTCTCCAAAACCAAGCTTCCTAGAATGAAACTGGTCAATTTTCGTTCATAGAGAAATTTTGAACTGTACAATTTTACTTCCATTCATTTTTTTTGAGGGACACCTCGTTCGTCCAAAAAATTCATTTTTCAAGTCAAAAATGATCATAAAAAATTATGAAATGGCGTTGCCTGAAAAAAAAATTTGACGTAATTTTCGAAATCAGAATCAAAGTTTTTTTTCAAGAGGAGGATTAGGGAGTCTGAACCCTCCCCCGACGATTCGAAAATTGGAAAAAATTGAGGAATTATGGTCTGTGGACATCTTTTCAGAAAAAAATTTCCACCCTTTGCTGGACTCGTTTCATTACTTGTGTTGGATAAATTGCATAATTTTTTTGAAATTGATCGATATTTTCAAAATAATGTGTGATGTGAAACCTCCGAAGGCCGATAATTTTTTCTTGCTACACCCCCCCCCCCCTCGAAAATCTGTCTGTAATAAGTAATTCATAGGCAAAAAATAGATTGTGCGGTTGTGCCACGTGTGCCTACAGGTGCAATCTATTTTTTTCAGATCTGTTTTTTTTTCAAGAGCCAATAACAAAAATTGTTTTATAGTTTTTCATAAAATAATAACAAATCTTGATCGAAACGTCACGTATTACATTTTCTATCGACTATTGAAAGAATTTACAGTGATAGAGCTGCCAACCAAAATTTTGAAAAATTCCTAAATCGTCCAAAATTGGCTTAAAAAAAAACCTTGACACTTTTTTCAAGTTTCTTTGTCGCTCTCAAATAAATTTTCATCGAAAATTTGAGGTAAGATTTGAAATAACTCAATTTTTTGAGTACTATTTATTCATTATACAAGGGAAGAAAATGCATTAGTAAGACAGAGGACACAGTATTAAAAAAATATTAGGTAAAACAATTCTTCTGCAGCAAAATTGTTTTAAAAGATGGGGGTAGGTATTTGGGAATCTTCGACCAAAATTTTTCCGGAAAATCACAATTTTCCAAGCAAAACTTGGCATTTTTGCATTCTTTTCCTGCATTTTTGAAAAAAACATGAAAATCTACCAATTTTTAAAAATAAAATCACAAAATTTTTCTCAATTTTGAAAAATGCTCAATTTCAAGGATAAATTCAAAGTTGGCATCTCTTGAAAGATAAGTTAAGTTTGCTTGAAACTTGAACTTTGACTTCCCCTCTTCCCTCCCACCATTGTACATAATTATATGAAAACTTGGCAAAAACTACAGAAAAGACCCAGTCACATAGAATCACAGCCTTTTTCAAAAATATCAATAAAAGCAGATTTGTGATAGGTACGATTCGAGATTCGAATTAGGTTGGACCTCTGAATTGATTTTTTTTCATCTCTATATTGAGATGAAATCGATGAAAAGGACAAATTTGAAATTCCTTCCAGAAAGGGCGAAAATATCGAAAATAATTTCTAACGAAAATCGTAGAGCACTACTATAATGGCCAATTTCACAAAGTTTTGAAACAAAAAAATGATTAATCTTCTATTCATTGCAATTTCAAATACGAGACTTTTCACGAATTTTCATTATTCGAGCAACTACCGGAAAATCAATTGACAAGATCCTCAAATTCCTCCCTCTCCTCTACAAAGTTTTGAATAGAAAACAACCAACGACAATTTGAACCCTACTCTCACCTCTTGGCAAATTCGTCTCGTTAAGATTTTCATTCATTTAATCCGGACAACATATCTCATAGATACATAAGTACAAATATGCTCGTACATTTTTTCGCTAGATTATGTTTCTTTCACGAATCACATGCGTTGGTAGAGTGGCAAAAACTTTCAAAACGATGATATGAGTTTTAAACGAGTATATAGCGCGGTATACACGACGAACATGAGGAAGCAGCCAGAAGAGAATCATCAAACAGCGAGATAACGACCGCCGTATAACTCGTATAAAAATTTGTTTTATTACACCTTCTCTCTGTCTCTCTTTCGCGTAATCAGTTCACGTAATTATATTCCAGTTTCCAGAAGCATTTATTGTACTATCATTATACCTATACCTATGTATAGGTATACACACGTAGTTCTAGAGAAGCGAACGTATTATAAACTCCATCTCTCTCGACCCCATCCCTCGCATCTTCGCCGCCGCTCTGTGGTTTGGTACGTTTTCGTGTTTTTATGAAAATTTAATCTTCTTCCCTCTCGATCTCGTCCGCTCGTTGCGAATAGATGGAATTTTTATTTGTAGAATGGCGCAGGCGGTGCCAACGGCCCAACAGGTTCAGGTAATTTTTAGATAAAAACCCTTCGATGTACAGGAAGCTGCGTACGATGTCGATAGGCCTACCTACGTGTAGAATATTCATATCGATCTGCGATCTAAAACCAACCACTATTATAATAGGTCAAGTCCGAAAAAAGGTACAATCGTGTTGGTGTGTCTTCGCTTCGATATTGTTTCGGTTCTATGTTCTATTCTTTCATCGGATCACCGGCATTGACAGTAGCACTGTTTTATGCTGCTGTGATCACAAATCAGATCTCCAGTATTGTAAATATAATTAAAGCAGGACCAAAATGCCATCGTTCCAATTCCAACGCAAATCTTGATCCAAAAAATCACTCCGGCGTCCGGCCATTCCGATGATTAGCTGCTCGACATTGTTCGTCCAATTTGCTTACTCGCGTATCTCTCCGGTACGAAAATCACTACTGCAAAGGAAATATACCGCTCATACAAAAAAAAGATTTACACGCGGACGAGGAGTACCAATACAGAAAAAAAACAGGTTTTCGAATGATGAAAGAATTAAATTGATGAATTATTCCTGCGGCTGTCTACGTATATTAACTGAGGTGTTAGGTGATCCCCTGGCTCTAGAAGCAACGTTGCCAGCACGTTTCTGACTCACACAATCGACTATCTTTCTTCGCTCTTGCTGGGTAAAAAAATACGCATGCGATAGCTTATTAAAAGTAAACTATAATTTCTAATTATTTAAAATTTGAATAATTTCCTCTCGGTCGTCGTGTGCGATTCTCTTTTCGTAGTTCGCGTGTGTAACATGTTCGGGTACGAATTTCTTCGAAATAATTTACATACAGACGAACGCGTTTCGTTTTCTCCTCTCTAGCGACCCAGACCAATGCGTAAAAAGATGCAACGATAACCGAGCTCTCTCAAGTTTTCGAAGAGGAAAAAAAACGCGTAAAAATATACGTATGCCAATGTACGAGTACACACGCGTAGCCTAGGTATAGGGTTTCCTCCTTCAAAAAAAAAAGGTTTCTACCTTAAAACAGAAGACGGATGAAAAAATTAAAAATTCACGGTCATTATGACCGACGGGCATCCTGTCACGTTATCTTGCTTAGTACATTAATTACATTAAAAACTATATATTCAAAATATATAGGTACCTATTCTGTCCGCGTTACGATGCGTTTCTTATTCTTAGCCCAGGTTTGTTTATACGCCGCGGAAAATGGGTCATTATCGTTAAAAGTTTTAATAAACTTTATTATTGTAATTATCAGTAAATTAGTCTAAACGCGATGGGGAATTGTCCAAGAAAATGCAAAACAGTACAAATAGCATTTCCGGTGTACGAAAAAACACACACATGTTGCACCAAGGACGATGAAATGTCCATTTTCATCATTCCGAGGTGGGAAACGTGGAAGAGGGATAAATCTGTGGACAAGAGGAATAAAATAGACTGAAATTCGTCTCGTATCGCGAATTGAGTGAAATAGTTTGAGTGGTTAACACGAAAAAAGCAGGGTATACCTTTTTTTGACACGAGCTGACATGTTAGAGGATCCACTGACTTCTAGACATTTCGTTAGTAGACATTTTCAGAAATTATCCTGACTTTTTGGACATGAAAAAAATTTCAGAAATCTTGTTGAATTTTAATGGACATTTTGTAACACAGCCTTTCAGAAATCATGCACATTTTTAAAATAAATAAAAAAGTTGAAAATAAATTCCAAGACAATTTTCAAAAAAAAATTATAATTTTAGCATAGGATATGCTTTTATTATGGGTGAAAAGTAATTCCGCGAAAAAGGAGACGAAATGCCTTGATCATGACTTAGACTTTTTGAACTTAGAATATTTTTTGAAACCAGGTCAACTTTCCGAACATTTTGTCAGGCAGGCTTCTTGGATATGGAAAATTTCAGATATTACGCTGACTTTCACATATTTTGTCAGACTTTTTTGGACTTGGGAAATTTCAATTTAATGTACTTTGAAAATTTCAAAAAAGTTCAAATCAGACATTTTGTCAAACGAGCTTTTTACTCAACACTGACTTTTAGACACTTTGTCAGACATTTTTGAATTTGAAAAAAGTTTCAGATTTTTACTGACTTTTTGTCCTTGGAATTGGAGTTTGAAAAATTTTCAAAAAAATTCCATAACAAAATTCACTCACGAAAATCCGTTACGATGACTTTCAGGTATTTTGTCTGGCTTTTTTGAACTTGGAAAATTTTTCAGAATTCAAATGACTTTTTGGACTTGGAAAATTTCAAGAAAGCTTGAAAGAGCAATAGCATATTCCATGTTTTATAGTGTCATAAGTAGTATGGAAATGTCGGAGACTTTTTCTTCTAGTATGAACCAAAAAAAAATTTTGGGTAAGGGAGGGTCGTCAAAAATTGTCCTTGGGGGCGAGCAGTAGGGGGTTTTAGGAGTGAAAACACCCTTCTTTCTGCACATAAAGGTGTAGGAGTATGTTTGGTATCATTTTGATATAATTTGACCATCCTGAACTCGAATCCGTCATTACTTTTTCGATTGAAAGTAGAGAAGTGGCACAATCGTGAAATTGATGTCGTAGAAAATAATCAATTTTTGGAAAAACAAGAAGTAAAATCGTAATTTTTCATTTTTTGAGCACTGCAGGGGTGACCAATTGAGTCAAGAACATGTCTTCAATCTTCATTATAATTCGAACCTTCTGAACTTGAATTCGAAATCAAGTTTCCAAATATGAAGTAGGGAATTCTCGTAATTGTCAAATTTTCTCAACGTAAAATGCTCAATTTTTGTTTAAATTGGCAATAAATCGCGGTTTCTCATTTATTGGGGTACAAGCTGATTTTTAACGTTCTACAACTTTTGTTCGAAACTTATTTTCGTATCGTCAATTTAGCAAATTTTTTCACCCGGATGTCCCAAAAAAAATTACCCTGCAGTAAAAAATCACGGTACAACAAAAAACTTGAAATAAAAGTTGTAGACAACGTATTAAAAATTTATTATTTTTTTGTTCCGCAATTTTGTTCCTATTTCGCAGTGGTGAGAAGCCATTCTTCTCAGAAGATAGAAATTTATGCATAATAAACGCATGAATTTTTACGAAAATGGACCATTATCTGTTTCACATATTTCACGATTGTGCACCTTTTGTACTTTCAATCCGGAAAATAATGACGGATTCGAGTTCAGGAGGGTCGAATCATATGAAAATGATATTAAACACACCCCTACCCCTTTAGGTACAGAAGTACGGGTGTTTTCACTCCTAAAACTTCCTTCTGCTCACCTCCTAGGTGCAATTTTTGATTTCCTCCTTCATCAAAATTTTCTTTTGGATCAAAACCACATCTCAACTCGTGTTCAAAAAAAAAAAGTATACCTGTGCTAACCACAGATAAAAATCTTAGCAACGACGACAACATCGACATCGAAATTAAATATATTCGAAGGACGCTGATTCGTTTTAAGAATGCGAAATTTCAAAATAGGTATAAAGCGAGGTACCATAGAAGAAGCTTGTATAACGGCATAGTATCCAATTGTCATTCGGATCACTTCACTTACATATAAAAATTCGTGCTACGGTGAATTTTTTTTACATTAATTAGTATTGAAGATGCATAAAGCGGCAGTGGCCGTAGCCTTGACATCGTTAACATTTTTCTTCGGTTTGCGAATAAACAATGTTAAACGTTGAAGACCAGTAGCTGTGTACGTTTCGTACATGATTTGTTTTCCTGCTAACGCGCTAAGCTACGATGGGTATGATCAAAACGCCCATCATGATCGCGTGGTCGATTTTCTGACCGATATCGAGTTCCGTACGATGTTCGGTTATCACTGTAGCGCGAAATTCGCCGCCTTATGCCCGGTAGTGGTTTTTTTCTAGTCGATCCGCAAGTACACAGAACGGTTTTTCGGATTGATGTGTTTTTTTCGCCTTCGTTGGTCGTTTGGCCGGCGCGTTCCTATACGATTTCGGCCGAATCGAAGGTCTATTCTATAAACACACGCATTGCTGCTGTATAGCTCATTCAATCGACAGGACCATTTTCTCTGTATCACGGATGAATAACCTTTTCGATTGTCGCATTGTTCTTGTGTACTCCGTAGGTTCGCCAGAACCGGTAAATACGCCGGACAATTTATTAACAGACACACGTCAAAGACGAATCAATGGGAGGTAATTATTGATGCATCGCGAAGCCGCGTTATGTAATGTAGACCGCGGTTTTGGCGACTGACAGAAAAGGGTTCTGGAATTTGGGTATTTGTGTATAGGGTTTCGTCTCGTCGAGTCTGTCGGAGATTCGTCGGTAGGTAGATGTTCCGATGTTGTCAAGGTCGAGTCGTGAGAATCGGCGGAACGTGAAAAATGTGCTAGAACGAAAGAACGCATAGAAATGCGAGATAAGGGCAATGATCAGCTGATTGAGACACATGTCGATAAATTTTTTTACACGAGAATTTTTTTCGGTCGTGAGTAGGTACAAATAGTGGGTACCGATCGATACTTTTTCAGTTAAAAATTTATCGAAGGAGAAAAATTCAAACAAGTTCATTGAAGGAGTGTTTTTTTAAATTTCATCTACCTATTCACTTTATCGTGATCACCCCCCACCCCCTCTCCAAAGCAGATTTTTTGCCACGAACTTCCTACCAAAAATTCGAATTTTCCAGAAATTGGAAAATATACACTTCGGTAACTAATTGGAAAATTTCCGAAATTCTGAGTCAAGCCTCCCCCCCCCCCCCCCCCCCCCCCATCCCTAAAGTCCCTTTCGATTTTTTTAGTGAAATGGCATCGCATACAGACTCCAGAGTTCAAAAACATATTTGTTGATACCTTACTCGATAAGGTCGAGAAATATCAATTTTTGGTCCACCCTCCCCATCTTTCTTTGGGTGTTGGAGCAAAATTATTACATCTAAATAGATTCTCGAGGTCAAAAAGTATACCTACACTTTGCCATCCAAATTAAAATTTTCCAAAATTTTGAGTCGAGCCCCACCCCTTTACCTACCTTTTTGGTGAAATAAGGTCAAAAAACTTACACTTTGATTCATCACTTGATGGCGTCAAAACATTTTGAATTTTTGATCCATCTTTACCCCCTCTCCTGTGAGACGTATTTTTGGTTAGGGGTCAAAATAACCCAAAAAAGTGATTATCAGAAGTTGAGATGTCAAAACTCATAAATTATTCAAAATTGAGAATATATTGATAAAATAAAATTAATGTTGAATAAACACGCAATTTTTTCAACAGAAAAAGAAAAAGAAATTTTGAATTTTTGAAATTGAAAAATTTGTACAATTTCGTGCTTTTTTGTACTAGTAGACACACTGACAAACAAATCCAAACAACAATAAAAATGTCCGTCGTTCTTCTAGCCGCAAAATTACTTGTTCATCTCCTCACTTCACCTTGAACCCTCACATTTGTATAAAAATTTTCATTCATTACGACGATGCATTTCTACCGAACCATATTCAGTCCAATGCCTCCATCCATACACGTTCCTCGTTCGCGGACCTTTTGAACCAGACTGCGGCAAAATTCGCAGCCAATAATTGGACAATTTCTCATCACCATTTGTCTCATTTATCCGCGAAGTAATCTCGTATTCAGGCGATCGGCTTGGCATAGACAAAAGATAGACAGAGACATTCTGAACCGAATGCATCGGGGAGACGCAGACGCCGCGGACCGAAAACGATTGGAAAAAAATCATCACATCCGTTGCTGTTACTCGGACACAATTCGTTATTAAACCCGCGAAATATTCGGAATTCACGGAAAGAGCGGCTGGCGTATGTAGGTTCAAAGAAAGGACGGCACCCATTGATATTCCACTAAAGGTTGGAATTTGCTACTGGATACAGCGACAGTAGTATCATTGACTGGATAGAATATGTAAGTTCGATCTGCGATCTGCGAGTAAATTCTTGGAATTATCACTAGACTCTTCTCGTTGGCTGTTTTTTTTTCTTGTAGCAAAAATCCGCTACTACGTGCTTTAAGACCACGATACATATTCAACTCGTAGAATAGCGAACTGCACACTATAAGTTCACTTATAAACAGTACAAAGACTATGAACGGCGAGCGAAAAAAAAACTATTCTAGTTCGGCTAATCATTCAGTAAAATTCAGTATTCTCGAAACCGGTTTACTGTGTAGTAGACGTGGAGCAGCGCGGCGCGTATTAACGTCTAATTTCGTGTCTCATCCGCTCTTTTCAGTCAACGAAGGTCTAATTTCGATCTCGTATTTTCATCTTTATCGTATCCATGTACAAAGTACCTACATATGTAGGTATTTCTGGCAATTTCAATGACTCCGATAATCGCGGCGAACGAGATGTTTCGAAATTATAGCACGTTTTGTGAAAATCAGCTTATATCGTACGAGTGCTCATTAAGAAGAGGGCGGCCGCAGAGGAGTGTATTAGCGAGAGAGATCATCGTATGTTGGTGGTTTTTTCTTCACAAACACGTAGATGTTGGAGCATCTTCGCACATTTGTACATCCAATGACGCAACCGAAGCTTGAAAAAATCGTATTTAGGCAGCTCGTCGGTAGCACTGGGCCTGATTCAAATTAAATCATTAAATTTTTAATAATTAATCTTCGCGAACGCGTGTTCTGCGCCGTTTGGTGCGATACGTTGTAGTCTGTTAAGTACATATGGATACACGAAAGATGGTAATTACCGACTCGGCTTCGACTCGGAATTCTATGTTATATGCAAAACACATACACCTTTGAAAATTACCTATCTACTTTAGTCGACCGTGTACATTTAATACCTCGCTGAACGGTGGCGGTGTTGAATTTTTCATGATGAAAATTAGGTACTTGGCGTCGTACGTAGCCACCGTGTTACTACTTGTTCCGCTAAATGATCCGGTGATTTTTTTTTCCGCTCGTGGTTTGTATACGAGACGACCCAACGCGAGGTAATTAAGCTCTGGTTTCGATTTTCTGTCCATTTTCCGTCGATTCTTCACATTCGAGACTCGAAGACTTGGTCGGAATTGGAAATAAAAGCAAAAAACAAGATAAATATACGTACGATCGCGGATTTGGTCGCGTTATCGTATCTTCGCGTCGCTGCGCCGCTTCGGTATTAAAGAGGCGCGATATTGTTATCGGGGTAATTTTATAACGTATAATAAAATACGTAATAATTGGAATTTTACCTCGTGTCGTTCGCGTCGCGTCGTTTATCTTCATCATATTTCGCATTCGGTTTATTAATTTATGACTGCTGCGATGACAAATCGATGATGCTTTTCGTATGCACGGTTATCTGTACCTTGTTTGAATATTATCGCTTTAAACGAGGTCGTCACCTTACCCTTCGTTTCACAGCACAGGTGCTTCGGTGGCTAATACGAGCTGCTGAAAAGAAAAACCACCATTCGAATTTCATTAATATGATAATATAAACGAGTAGCTACATAAGGAGTAAAAAAAAAAGGTATACGATGGCGCTACGAGTACGAGGTGATAGCATTGAAAAAAGGGTGGAGATATATTGCGCCCATGGGGCGATTTCCACCATCTCTTTCTAGTAATTCACGTTCGAGAAAATAAAAGACGTAAAAGATTTACCTTTCTTAATCCCTAACATGACCCTACACGTCTGTCCATTCTGTATAGTAATCGCCCTTCTTCGGTCAACTTTTTTATAAGCTCGAGAGCACACAAGGTAAACGGTGTTTTTGTAAATCGCCCCTCCCCCACTTGTCGCGAGCTCGCACCAAATCAGACATAAGAGAACACAACGTAAGATTAAACGTTGGTAATATAGGTTTAAAAAAACGCTCATTTTCCAGATTTTTTCACCCCAGTTCCGAGCAGCCAAGAAAAAAAAAACGATAAGTAATCGAAACCGAATTCTTTTATCGACGTTAATTTTAAATTGAAAAATTGGCATGGACGTGGGGCAACTACCCACTTTCTATGGAACGATACGAGGGAACTTTTATCGAAATGGAACGACTTATTTCGGAAACTTTACATGTTTATTTAATTTAAAATAAAATTTTTGAAAAAAATATTCCCAATATAGAACTTTTTAAGCCTATGTTATTTTATACGCGTAAAAAGATTATGATCATTTATCAAAACATTATACCAGATTTTCGCCATCAATCATCCCAAGGAGTTCATCTCATTAAATATTAATTTTATTCAAAAAACCTTCAGAAGCAAAAATATTTCTCATAAAATTTTCTACTAAAAAGCTCCTCATCATTTTTCAAAACTACTTCGTAGTTTATTCGAAAATTCGTCTTTTATCGCATTATGTCATTCATCTCTTTCACCCTTTTGTGCACAATTGAAATCTGATGGATAAAATTAAAAAATTTTCGTTGCATCATGTAGACTGAAGTTAAGCAGGCTTGTAGAGAGGGAGCAAAGGGAGCACTTTGTCCCAGGCCTTGATTTTCTGGAGGGGCCCACGAAATGAAAGGCCTGAGCAGTGGCAGGCTGTTGAATGAAAAGTTGGAAGAAAAAAGATGAAATTTCAGCTTTTGAACTTCTTTTTTTGCAAAAATGTTCACTCTCGCTTCGCTATTGCCTTAGTTAACTTCCTTCTTTTAACAAAATAATGAATTTGGGCACCTTGGACAGTAATGCAGATGAACTGTCAACAAATTGTGTTGAAATATCGAAAATATTTATAATATCAATATTTTATTACTTCGTATAAATTTTGGAAAAAATGAAGAAATTTCATGCTTTTGAACTCTTTTTTACAAATATTTTCGTTCTCGCTTCGCTGGGGTTCAATAGATTTAATTCCCTTCAACTAATAAATTTTGTCCAAAATATACCTGCCTGCCAAAAAAAATTAATTTTCATAATTTTCTCGAATGAAAAATTAATAATTGTTTTTTTTTCAATAGAAAGAATGCATAAACTTTGAAAAATTTACCAAATTTTTACGATGGGGGGGGGGGGATTTGCCCTGGGCCCGCTTTGGCTGTCGACTGCTCAGAAGTTAAGTTGGTGCAAAATTTAATTTTCACCAGTGAAAATTGAAATTTCACACTGGAAATAGGATCGAATCAAAATTACCTACTTTCATTTTCCTGTGTGAGATTTGCTATAAATTGAAAAAAAATTGCACTGAATATTCACCCTTGAAACAGAAAGAGATGTAGGGTAAAAATTTCAATTCCTTCCCCTGGAATTTTTCACTATTGCCATAAAAAAAAAGATTAACATTACGAGTTTGTATTTAATTCTTATATTCCAGAGCTCCAATGACCCAAAATTAAAAATGTGTATTCTTTTATAAATTAAAAAACAAAATGTAGAGGTCAATAAGAATATTTTCGTTTTAACTGACAATTCGCACAGGAAATGAGTCATCAAGATGAACCAATTTTTTTTTAAATGGCGATTCCTGGGCTAAAAAAGGAGTAAGGGTGGAAATTTTTCGTTCCACTACACTCAGAAAGTTCCTGTCAAGTGATGGATGAAAATTTCAACCCTAACTTTGATTTCAACACAATAATCAAAGATGAAAATTGCGAGAGAATGATTGCTAAGGTGTAAGATTTTCTCAAAAATTACAGTAGAGCCAAACTGTGCAGATATTTTATATATTCCTTTTCGAAAAATGTAGTGAATGAAAATTTCCCCTCAAAAATATTCACCAAATAATGTAAAAAGTAGAATTCAACAAAATTTTACCCATTCCTTCGAATATAATATTACACCATTTTTCCAAAAATTGTTGTTGAAAATCCAAAAAACTTGAAACCAGATTTCCTGAGCAAATTTTCACTATAAATCAAAAATTTTTTAACAATCTTCTCATTTTATTTTTTTATTTTTTGAAAGTATGAAAATTTTTACTTTTGAGGTCCTGAAATATCTGAATTACAAACTCAAAATTTCAACTTCTTTTTGTTTTAAACTTCAGTCATAAAAAAATTGAAGGCTGCTGAAATTGAAATTTTTGCACTGCATCTCTTCTTTTTTCAAGGCTGAATCATGAAGTGGATTTTTTTTTAATTTATAGCGAATTCCTTACAGGAAAATGAAAATAGATAATTTTGATGTGATTCTATTTTATTTGCGACAGTTTCAGTAGGTCTAGTGAAAATGGCCTCGGGCGCTAACTTGACTTCAGTCTACGTAATGCAACGAAAATTTTAATAATAATGCTGAACATACTTTTTCGAAAAAAACTTCATACAAAACGTAACATTTTTCATCAAATTTCCAACAAAAAAATAATTTCTCTCTCAAAAATCAAGATAATTAAATAAACCAAACAACCGACCCAAAAATCACGAGCTTTTCGCTCCTTTTGATTTTTATTTTCATAGAAAGCCCATTATAAAATTAATTCGATAACGAAACAAAATATTTCATCAAACAGTAGCCTCGAAGAAAATCCTAGATGGCACTCGCGTTGCTGAAAAACCCACACACCGACAAACTCATCCATGGAAAAGCTTTATGCTTTCTTTTAATCCGTGTCCGCTTGAATAAACAAACTGCTCCAAAAGACCATCTCTATCTACTCGCATAGCTAGTTAAAGAACGGATGCAGCGAAGTTATCCCTTCAGCCATGAATTCTCAATCGCTAAAAATCCTCTCTTATATAAACAAAAATACTTCTTCGACGCGATTTTATTATTAAATTTCCAATTCAACAGATTTACAAACGCTAAAGACTCCTTCGTCCTTCCTTCGTTTCTTAAGATGGAAGAAAAAAAATCGACCGTAAAAACGTCAACGAATTCGGTTTGGGTACCTTATTCTGCGTATAGTTAACGAGATCTTTACTCCCTTCGCCTATGCTACGAACACCTTTCCCATCATTTGACTGTGTTAAGGTTTAGGAACTCGACTGATGTAGGCGATTTGAGAATTTCGAGTTGGTATAACACGTATTGGTGGTATAGGTACATTACATAGGTATTTACATTTTTACTCTCATTTTTATTTTCAATTACTAACTAAACAATATTTCGACGACTGATATGAAAAGTAAACAGTCGTAAATGAATTTAATGCGTATTTTCTTCTTCTTCTTGTTTTGAATTATTCATAAAAAATTCTAATACTTTATAACTCGATCGCGAGTATGCAAATATTTACGATTACCGAGACTTTAAGCGAGGATTACGTTAATTTCGAGAACTCGTGTTATCGAATGTATCGGTATTAGGGATTTTGCTATCAGCAGACAGAAGAACCTTTTTGAAAGTGAAATTAGATACCTTTTCAGATGTCATGATATTATTACCATTTAATTTCATTTAATATTTTAAACGAGACGGATTAAATGCCTAGTAAAATTATTTTAAAAAAATAGCATCAATGTTTCATTAAAAAAAAAAAAAAAAATCATGGGAAATAATTGCAAATTGCAAAATACGTTAAAAGTGATGAAATTATAAACTTTTCGATTCTAAATATGCGAAAGCCAACGAATGAAGAAACCAGAACAATAATCAAAATAATTCAATGAACTTGCTACGTTCAATGATCCATCATAAAATGATAAATTAACCATTACTTCGATAAAATCCTAGGTCATGAGACTTTTATTACTTTTTCACAAATATCTGGTTTGAAGGCTAAGCCACACCTGACTGAAAAATATGAATTCATTTCATGGTCGTATCTAAAACAAAAATTTCAAATAGGATCATTGAAAGTAGGCTATTATTCTTTTCCCTAAAATAAAGTAGATCACAATGACGTCACACCGTTTGTAATTTGCTGCAGAGATCATCCCAAACTCCCTAATTCGTTTAGGGTATGGGATGCATGAATCAAAATATAATACTCATTGATACGCACACTGTTTTCGTTAACGATCGATACATCCATCATGAAAACTGAAGTAAACTTCACGTACTAGCTGCTGCTGCTGCATCTGCAAACAATAGCATAAATACAGTGTATAATATACGTCGAGTAAGTACACATTCTGCTGTACGCATGTGTAGAGTAAATTTAGGGGGTAAAATCTACATAATAACGTTTCTACGTATACAAAAAATACTATAATTTAATGCATTAGTTAATCTAATTCGTACTTTGGTAGATATATTATATTCCAACATGAGGTAAAAATTCTAAACTAAATCCTAGCTGCGAAAATTCTGCACTTATATAATTACCTACGTACAGTAGGTATATTTTCATCGTAAAGTGCACAGGCAAATGATAAGTTTGAATGAACAATGGAGGAAATACAATACCTACTATTCATTAGGAATTTAAAATGGAAAAAAATAAATAGTTTGCGAACCGGGTTCGGCGAGGATTTTGCAAAACTCGGCTCGGCGCATCGAGAGGTAATTAATACAAGACGGAGATTCTTTCGGTATTTGTATGTTTCTTGCGAAACCTCACAGTAATCATCATCCATTACATTAACTAATAGCAGGCAGTGTCGGCTTTCTATGGAAAACTGGTTAGCAGAGTTGATACATATACCTATACGTACAGCATACGTAGGTATAAATGTACTCTGCGAAAGAGCAAGCACACAGTCAACCGTCGCCATTTTTAACTTCAATTTCCAAGTTATTTATTCTGTACTTCGTCCCGCCGCTTCTATACGCGTTCATTTTCAAATAATATGTAATCGTTTTATGGAAACAGAATCATAAATGAAATACAAATGTGCGGGCATCTAGTATCACTGAATATGGAAGACGGTCGGCCATTTTGAATTCGCGTCTAATTAAACGATAAGTAGGACTATGTAATGCAACATGATTCTTTGTGTTAAATGCGATGTTAATGCTTTTTCGAGTGTCGATGTCGCCGTGTGCCGCATTCACGTTCGCGTGAAAATTATAATTGCGAAAGCTTTACACACACAGCACCGCCATCGCCAACTATACTTACTATCGATATGCTGCCGCCGTAATGACCGAAAGACAAATTGCATCTTATAACGCCGTTCATGTACTTGCTAGTGAACTGGATACGTGTAGATGGCCGATCATCTTATGTAATACACGATTTCACACATTCCTAAAACCGCCCTCTGTAAATAAGTAACACATACTTCAATACACATGTTATAAGATTTAAAACATACTACTACACAGTATCCGTCATCTTCGTAGGGATTTTTTTCACACGGCGATCGTTTTCTCCCTAAATTAAACACAGAATTCAAATCTCCGGCGAATTTACAACGTCTCGACAAAAAAGTCCCCATTTCGCGATCGTGAATAACAAAAAAATCCGAAAGAACCCGTTAAAGTAACGGTGAAAGGCGAACATTATATAACCTGCTTTTTATTCTGTTTTTTTATTTTTAGGGCAAATAGTACACTACAGGCTACGTGTAAGCCTATATGAGAATAGATCGATTGCCACCTAATCGTTTTTATGAAAAAAAGGGAGAAAAAAGAAGGAAAAAAACACAAGTATCCTGTTGCGAAGAATGTTCCCCTCGACGTATTTTTATACGAACCTGAAATCCGAATTATTCGCTAACAATTAAGGGTTAAAAATCTGGTTTTCTACGTAAAAAAGATCTTTTCAAGTTTTTTTCATACCTTTTTAGGTTTTTTTGTGCGTTCTCTATCAAAACCTTCTTCACCTTTTTTTACATCTCCGCCAAGTATTTGGGAGTTTTTTACGTAGATGCATAGAGAGCTAGGTTAAGTGATGCAATTTTTACCCCAAATCTTTTTATTTTTTTATTTGTGCAATATTAATCGAACGTGAACCTGGTTTCCCATGGATTAGAAAACTTATACGAGAAAACTTTTTTAACGAGGTTCTCACGAATGTGCAAATTATTCGCATAAATATTATACATACAAATTTTCGGTGATTTATCGCGAAAACAGCTGCGGCGGTTTTTTACTGTTTAGTGGATTTTTTTACTTGATTCTTCTGCTCGTAAGTATATGGCAGGAATATGATGTTTCCCTCCTGTATATTTTCATGAACAGGGATCGGTTTCATTATGACCTTTTTTTTCAAATAACAATAGGGTAATTTTATTTAGAATCGTTATTCAAATGATTCGCTTTTCATATCGCCGGATGTCAAAGTTGACGAGTTTGTTGCAATGTTAAAAGAGTTGCAAATAATCTTCAAATGACAAGCGTGTTTTTTCCAACTTGGATTCGTTAATCAATAGTGATTTTGGTATAAAAGAGTAATCTCTCGTTTGTACGTTAGGGCTGTTTTTTTCAAACAAACGTTATTAACGACTAACGTTCAATTTTGTATCAAGTTGAGTTTTTCTACGCAGCCATTTCCATTTACGTAACTGTATTGACATGGCACTTCGGATCGAATACTTGAACTTCTTAGTCGAATAGTACCTACCCTAAAAGAATTACAAACAATGTTCAAGAATCAAGATTCACTTGTACATTGTATACTCACTTTTGTTATCGGTGATGAAGGTTGTTACAACCTCGTAACCGTTTTCTGTACAGTCTTGGAAGGATTCAAAAGATAATGAAGCTCATTTCGATGAAATTCTGTTTTACAGCTTCGCCGAAACTTTAGACTTTTTGTGAAATGGAGATGGGCAACGATCAACGTAACTGTAATGTAGCACTGCAGTATAGTTGGAAAATGTTAAAGTAACGAAATTAATGCATAATTTCGCGAACGAAATACAATAAAGCTCGCGAATTACGAAAAACAATTTCACAAAATGTTTAAAATACGAAATTTGAAATTAAAAAACACTGAACCCACTGAACCCAAACAGGATCTAGAAAAAACATGGCGCCAACGAAAGCAACAGATCAAGGCAGTGCTACCTAAAAAAAATTTGTGACGTATATGACGTAATTAAGATTTAGCGAGTTTAGACCAATCATATCGCTTCTTGCTATGAGCAAAATTATCATTTTTTCGGTAAAACTTGAATCCAAATTATTAATTTTTAGGGTTTTGCTCGAAGAGCGAAAACCCTATTGCAATCACTTTTTCTCCTTTTTTCCGATTTTCAACCCATAGCCAATCAGCGAACAGCTATTTTCAGTAAGCCAATAAGAACAAAGTATTTTAAAACTTGTTATTTTTGTC
>FIZU01012287.1:0-31611 GCA_900064475.1 Pseudococcus longispinus | reverse complement strand
ATGTTCAGACAATAGCCCCATTCATCGCTAGCAGTCCATATCTATAAAGTCAATGGTGTACCTCCCTTAGCCATTAGCATACACTTGCATTTTCAATCATCTCAAACATACATTTTCATTGAAACAGAAAATTTCAGAGGTCACGCTGATTTTCAGATGTTTTGTCAGACTTTTTTAGACTTGGAAAATTTATAAGAATTCAAATGAACTTTTGACTTGAGAAAATTTTAAGAGAAGTTCAAATCGGAATATTGTCAGCTTTTTACCTAACGCCAACTTCTAGACATTTTGTGACACTTTTTTAAAATTGGAAAAATTTTCAGATTTCCATTCACTTTTTGTACTTGGAAAGTTTCAGGGATCATGCTGACTTCCAGACATTTTGTCAGACTATTTTATACTTTCTGTGCTCAAAAATTTTTCAGATTTCAAACGATTTTATGGACTTGGAAAATTTTAGAAATTTTGACTTTTTCGATTTTGAAAAATTTAAGTTCTCACTAACTTTATGGATTTAAAAAATTTCAGAAATAATGGTGACTTTAAGACGCTTTGTCATATAAACACTTTAAACTCTTTGAACTTGAAAATCGTCAGGCTAGTTTAGATTTTCTGGATTTGAACATGTTTTCAAATTTCAGATTTTTTGGGCTTGGAAAATTTCAGAAATTTTGATTTTTTCGAGTTTGGAAAATTTTGTAAAGTGGTCAGTTAACTTTTGAATTCGGAAAAATTTAGATTGTTTCGAAATTTGACTTTTAGACATTTTTAATACTTTTTCAAAATACTGAAGCTCAATTTTTTACACAAAATAAAAATATTTTTTACTTCGAAATTAACGACAAGTTTTCAAAATCGAACACGCAATCCTCGCTGAATGCTTTTCCGAAATTTCGAGTTATTTCCCCTTTTAAAATAATAAAAGTTCATTCTATGCATTTTATAAAATTCCAAAGTGAGTAGATAGGATACTGAACTACCCAGTGACTCAAACTGCAACTCTCGAATACTTTCCTTATAAAATATCAACATTTCTTTTGAAAGGATAGGTAAATACATGTACAATTGTACATATTTCTACCCTCCACCATTTTTTTCTTCCACCAAACATCACCTTGGATCTCTCCTCACCTCTCACCTCCCAAAAAGCTTTCACCACAATCGAAAATGGAAACTTTACAGATGTATTTAAAACTTCAATCATAAAAAAATCAATAATATAGAATTTTGGAAAAAAACAATACATCTCTCTCCATTTTTTTTAATCTTTGATGAGATCATAATATTTTTAGAAAGTTTAGTCTGTTTATGTTGAGCTGATAAGTACCTACAATAAATTATTCTGCATCGAGCCACCTACGTACTTACGCATTCCAAAAATAAAACTTATAATTTTCTTTTAATGAATTGAAACACATTCACTTTTTTAACGCGTCGAGTAACTAAATGTTGTATTCTTTGATACAAATGTTATGTGTGATGACTTTCATCGAGTTCTGTGTATCGTAGAATAATTAGTACGTATCTGACTATAAAATTGTCATCATGTAAGTACATATCCGAATAACAAAAAACAAAAAAACACATAAATAAATCCAATAAACCTACCCTATCTAACTGTAACGTTTTCTCGACAAATTCTAACACACGTCTCTTTTTAATAGTTTTGTTCAACATTCAAAAAGAAAATAACCATTATAAGTACGTTTCCCAACCAATATAAAATCTTTATTACCCCCTCCCCTCGCCCAAAAAACACAAGAAATTTAGTAGGCAACATCTACAAACCCGAATATTCTCGAACAGACCAATAATTTTATAGAGGAATTCACGAATTGACTTAAAAACTGGTTTTCGCGTACAGAGAATTTTCATTTAAAAAAAAAACGCAATTATACGCGAAGAATTCGTACAAAAAGCTAGGTATGGCACAAAGATACCTATCATCGATTGTTCGCATTACACCGAGCCATCATTCATAGTCGGATGCTCGTTCTAATCAGTATAATTCAGTTCCCAGCGAGATCCTTATCAATAAAATAATTACTCTCCGAATGTAAAATATTTTCATCCAATCGAATCGACGCATTATACGTTATCAATCATTCAAAATATAGTCCTTTTAGAGAAAAAAAGCAACCTACGCAACGCGTAAAATTAAATGGTTCAACGTAACATGCGACCAATTTACCTAAAAAGATGACAAAACAAATAAATTGAATTTCATAGATCCCGCGTGTACCGTTTAATTAATTAGCCACTAAGCAGTGAAAAAATTACTCAATAGATTCAAACGCGCATCACTCTGGTAACACTGAAAATACCGGCAGGAATGAAGCAAGACAGGTTTTCAATTTAATCTTTGTACCTGTAAGTGGGAAAGATTTGTTTTCGTGTGATCTTACCGAAGGTTTAAGCAATGAAATATTCATTTTCGACGAGAAATATGACGATATGTAAGTACCTATTATTGTTTTGAATTTATATTTAAATCAGCTTTTTTTCTCGCTATTAATTATCTTGTTTAAAAAAAAAATCGTGTGATAAAGTAAAATATTATTCGTGTATTGCAATGATATGGCTAATACGTCAAAGAAACTTTTCGTGTTAAAATTTTGAAAAAAAAATTCAATTGCACGCACAATTCGCGAGTGGTGAATTTAATCGTATAATACAACAGATGTCAACGTATCAAAATATGATTGCAAGTTATGCAAATGATTAACATTTTTAACTAGTTATTTGAATTTTTGCTTCGTATCATTTTATTGTCATAGAACATTTATCACCGTGGTAAACATTCCACCTATTTAAAGGCGTTTTTATAAATGAATTTTTCTATCCCGAGGCACGTTTTACGAACGTGACCGTTGTTGGACACTTTTTGATGAATAATTCAAAAGTCTGAAATTTTTCGATTTTTTCACTTTACATTTTATCAAAATTAAAACGAAAATTACGCGATGAAATACTCGACGTGGCATGTTCGTTTCAATTCGTGAATAATTTTTCGAGCAGTATGCAGTAATCAACAAAATTTTCAAATTATGCCAAAAAATATTTCGCTACGTTGAATTTTTACGCAAAATTAGAAGAAATGAAGTGCAGAATTGTTCAGAGATTGTTGAGAGAGGGGCATGGACACGAATGTATCGAGAATTGTTTCAGGAAATTTGTAGGGACAACAGAATATATTTTGTCATTCCATGCTAATAATAGAAGAACCGGAATTTAAACCAAATTCTGAAAATTTTTTGTCATCTACAACTTATGTATACCTTCAATTTTAGATAAAATGAAATTAACGAAAAAAACTCATAATTTTTCGTGATTTTCACAGCAAATCAAACTTCTCGTAATTCAAAAATTTTAAGAATCCTTGAAAAATAGAAAATAGAAATTTTTCTTTTACTTTATCACAAACAAATATTTTAATCAAAAAATGCCAAAAAAATTATAATTTTTTTTCAATTTGATAAATTAAAATTCCTATTTTCTTCAAAATTTTGATGCTTAATGGTGTGGAAGGGGAGGACTTCAAATCTGAGATACAATTTTCATTACATATTTTTGATGAAATTTGAATTTTTTTTCTTCAGTAAATTTCCAATTTTTTGAAAAAACGATCAACGAGACTTAAATTTTTGCCAGCTCCTCGTTCACATTTTTAAATATTTCCGTGGCAATTTTTTTTGATCTTGGCAAAATTTTTTAAAAATTTCATGCTTTTTACTCACTTCTATTAATGGTAATTATTTGCAATTTTGAAAATAATACGAATTTAAACATATTTAAAACTTTTCAACATGAAAAGGAGTGGTTTTTTTCGATAAATAATGCATCCTTTTTCATACTGCTTCGTCAAAAGTATAACAATTTCACAAATTCTATCACATTCATCAAGGAAAAACCCTAAACGAATTGAAATTATAATAAAATCATAAAAAAGTAATTAAAATATACCACTGAAAATGACGCTTAACGAATGAAAAATAATTTCCCCAATTATTCATTATGAAACTTCGGTGTTGTTCGACAATTTACGTGGAAAATTTGTCACCGTCATCGCGAACTCGAGAAACAATTTGAACACACGAGGAAAACTAAATTTCTCGATTCTCAAATTCCAGCAAAAAATGTAAACAGATTCTTCTTCTAAGATTCAATTCGAATGCAAGGTCACACGAGTGTTTGAATTTCATAGATTCGAATAAGTACTTAATTAAAATAAGTATTTATAAAATATTCATTATAAAATCGCTTTCCTCGATGAGATACAGGTACATTATGAAAATCTCGTACCCTTAAAAATAGAAATAAAACAAAGCTCGTGTTCAAGGCTGAACATAATTAATTCAGAAGTCGTTGTCCTTTGAAACGGATATTGTGGGATTAAGGGTTAGGGATTTACGATATCCTAACATAAAAATTTTAATGGATCGTGTCATTCTTATTGCAATCACTTAATGAAAAGATAAAATGTTGAATAATCTGACATTGATATGAAACGGTTTTTTCGAGGGTTATGGTTTATTATCTCGGTTAATAACTTCCAACTTTTAATACCGATTTATATAGAATCTTATGAACGAAATGATAAAAAATACACGTATTATCAATTACATACCAAACAAATACACAGAATACCGCGAAAATACTTGGTAGCGTAAAATTCGAGAATGAATCATTTGACCACGATGTTTAATCGAGATATTCGATGCATCGATGAGTAGATTTTTTTGTTATCATTAATAACCTAAATAAGTAGCAATCGCGGACGATTTACCTACTTTTCAAAAAACCCAGCTTTGTTCATGAAAAGTGGAAACATATGTAAGATTTATTTTATGGAATATTTGACGCGACGCGAAGTTGACCTTTCGTTGAAAAAAATACGTAAATAATCGTGGTACCTCGAAATTTGTCACCAACGTAATACTTATTATTTTTTAAACGATGGCATTCTTTAATTACAGGAATATACCATTAGCTTATCGGACGTATGCGATTTTCTTCCTGCTTCTTTATCCATCAGTTATCGCAGAGGAAACCTCAAACGTTTCTATCAACGATACACGACTCATTCAAACATACAAACAAGAGTAAGTACAGACGAAAATTTCCGTAAATTAGATGCAATGTGCGTCTGTTTAAAATAGATAGAACATTAATACCCGGGCGTTTGTTAAATAAACATGACTTGACGTAAATTTAGCGATAAGTAGATGGTGGGTGTGTAATTCGTGTCGCGAGTACATGTCAAAGCAGATCGTTATCAGTTTCGAAAATATTCAATAATTCTTCGTCGATTTCATCTTTGAGTATTGCGGGCAGATGCACAAATAGGTATACAAATGTAGGTAAATATTGGCGAAAAAATTCTTAGTTATAGAATGACTCACCGATGCACGTGTCACCTTTTACTCTGAATGTATGACATACGTGTATTTTTTCTCCGAATAAAGAAAAAGTGTGCAGATTGGGGATAACTTATCGATTTGGAAAAATTTTAGTTTGTCAAAAAAATGTTGAATGGATAACTGGTGCCTAAATTTTACAATCGTCGGCCAAAATCAAAAAACAAAAAAAAATTACAAATTATGTACCTATTTTTAAACTATTTTATCCCTTCATTTTAATATTGGAAAATCTATCAGCTTAAAGGACTAAATTTTTTTACCGAGTCGTCGTCAATGGAAAACAATTTTTTACCATGTACCCTCAATTAATGTGTATTCAAGCACTAGCGTAGCCAGGATTTCTTCAAGGGGGAGACTAAAATTTGAGACGAGTGAAGGGGAGGTTTAGTTATTGAATGCATGACAGGTTCGGTGTTCGCTTGTCGTCTCTCGGTAGTTTAAAGTAGCCAGATAGTCATTCAAGAGAAGTGTAATGAAAACAATCGTAATTATAATTTGTAAAATTTATTGAGCCCGAGCGAAACGTGGAAAAAAATTTTACCAAAAAATATATTTAAAAGCTGAAATGTCATGATTTTTTCCAGCATTTCGACCGTGGGAGGGGGGATGTGGCTACGCCACTGTATTCAAAGAAAATACTTTCCAATTCACCATTCGAATCGGTTCTGTATTTTTTATAGAAACTGAATTTATAGTTGAAGATTTTTTCAATTTGAGTACTTCTCAAATACTGAATTGATTCCATTCGGTATGTCGTAGATATAAATAAACTTTGGGAAAGTTGCTTTCCCACCTCTCTTGCTGTTCGTTTTTATGAGAAAATATTCCTCGTATCTTTTTCCTCATTCGAAGGAAATACCAGTGAAGCCCAAAAAAATCTCACATTTTAAAAATCTTTAAAAATGTAAACAAATATTTTCATTTTAACCTCTCAAAATAGTTTCTTTTGACAGGAAATTTTTCTGAAATGTATGCTGACGGTAATTGAAATGTGAGGAGGTGGCTAGAAAAAATGTGATTTTATTGTAAAATTAAAAAATATATAATCATCCATAATAAGTGGATAGACTAAAATTTACATTAAGGTGAAAAAAAAAACATCAACAGTTGGAAAATTTTCAGGACTTATCATCATAACTTTGCATTGTGTCGCATTTTATTAGAAAATCACTAAAAAAAATGGCCGCCCACGAGAAATTTGAGATTCGTTCATAAAATAATTTAGTTTAGATCCTCCTCGCATTTATAATGGGTGGGGGGGGGAGGATTCCCAATTAAAAGTACCTAAACTTTGAAGTTTTTTCAATTCTCAACGATTTTTCATTTTTAAGCGAAATTTCGTGGTAAAAGAGATCACATCGAGAAATTTAAATGATACTCGTAAATTTTAAAACTGCAAAATTTTCCAAATTTTGGAGACTTTTTTGAATTTTGAGCCTTTTTATGCACTCTACATACTTTACTTAAAGATCTATGGGATTGAAGAAACGAAGAAAGAATCGAAGAAAAATTTGTCACTAGGCATAAAGATTACCCTACTGCTCATGGTTGATCAAATCGTTCCCCATTCATTTAAAACACAAAATATCGTCGTATCTTTTCAAAAAATGGCCCTATTTTGAGGAATTATAGTTCAACCCTGACTTGCTCTTAGAGCTGAAAATTTCATTGAAAGTTCACGTTTCAGTATACCTACAATAATTATGTAAAAAAATTAGCAAAATTGAAGACCATTTTCCACTCGAAAATTCTTTTTCTCTTTCTCTATGCATTGTTGGGTTGCTGTAATTACACTCAGATATAAGATTTAGTTTGCATTTTGCACTCGAACAATTTTGAATTTTACCATTTTCTACTTATTTTACAAAGTTAAGCCGCTAATAGCTTTCAAACCAATATTTTCTGAACATGCGACCCCCCCCCCCCCCCCCCCCCGCCCACGAGCCATCATGATAAGAACTTTCCTTATTTTAAATTTTCAGAGACATCTCACAGAAAAAATACCTACAAGCTATTTACTAGCAATACAATAAAATTAGATGGGTACCCACCTAATTTAGAAAAAAATTGGTACCAAAAATTTGTCTATGGAAAAAGTGTTGAATGAGGTCCCAATAGTCACCAGTGTCACCACGGAAAACCCTGACTTGCCAACTCCTCGAGGCGGAGGGGGTGGGACGAATGCCTGTATTTAATTTTTGCAGAATATGGGGGACGTTTGAGTGATATTGTAAAATAGGTAGATGAGAAAATGATCTACATAAAATTTCCTATAAAATGATGTAGAAGTCCCACTTTTGGCTGGGGCAAATGGAGCATGTTTTTAATGAATAACTGAAAAATTTTCACAAACATGAAAATTTAGTATGGAACAAAAATGATACACATAGAATTTTCCATAAAATGATATAATTTCAATTTAGGACCTCCCCCCTCCCCCTCTGGACCACCAAAAAATTAAAAGGTACAGAAAAAAGTTTGAGACAAAAGTTGTTCATTTTTAAATTCTAGACAATAAAAGTTATGTCAACTTTTTCATTCCAACCACTGACTACTCAGAAAACTTGACCTAAAGCTGCAGCACTCATTGCCAAAACTTGAATAGAAAAGTAAAACTATTTAATGAAACGTTGTTTTCCATACAATTTTCAAGAAAATGATGAAAATAAGCCCCACTGAGGACCCCATTGGTCATTTCCATTTTCATAATACACATAATGTCTAAGAATTAAATTTTAAAACAATCTAAATTTTTCCAAGTTCAGAAGTCAACCAACCACTTGATAAAATTTTTCAAAATCGAAAAATCAGAATTTTTGAAATTTTCCAAGTACAAAAAATCGTTTGAAATCTGAAAAAATTGTCAATACCAGAAAGTCTAAAATAGCCTGATAAAATGTCTAAAAATCAGCGTGATCTCTGAAATTTTCCAGGTCCAAAAAGTCAGTGAAACTCTGAAAATTTTTCAAGCCCAAAAAAGTTTGACAAAATGTCTAAAAGTCAGCGTGACGGAATTTCAAGTCGTTTTTTACAGGTTTGGTCATCGAAAAAGCATATCCTATGCTAAAAATTTCCCCTACCTCGAAGACAGGGGGTCAAATGAAAGGGTGAACCATGGAAAACTTTAAAAAATCCTATTTTTTGTAAAATTGGAAAAAATATTATATATAACAAAATGTTGATCATAAAACTTCCTACATTTCATGCCATGCACGACCTATTTACACAAAAAGTTTGGAGGCAGGCAGGCAAATTTTTGCTACCAGTTTTTTCAATTTTTCCTAATCTGACTGATATATACTAAATTGATTATCATATTTATCTCAATTACACGTTTTTCATCTATCATTTCAGAATATGCCAGCTAAAAGATACCTGCAACATAATCGATCAAATTCCACAACACCTTCAAGATTTAAAAACCAGAAATTGCATGTGCGATAGCAGATGCCCAGTCTATAAAGATTGTTGCCCCGATGCCAACCGAACCGAAGTTGATATCGGTATACATTTTGACTGCGTCCAGACCCCATTCGACGGAGCTGTCTACATGATTAAATCATGTCCCGACGAATGGAACGTAACATCTATTAAAGAGCAATGCTTGGCACAAAATCCGATACCTCTATCTTACGACATTCTATTAAAATTACCGGTAACAAGTACTAATGGAATAACATACGGTAATGTATTTTGCGCCATTTGTAACCTGGATACGAGCTACGATTTTTGGAATGTCGGTTTCACCTACGAGTATAGCGCTTCGGATGTGAACGTTTTCAATTCTTCTTCTCTGAACATTAGTCAGTATAGCGTCGATAGAACGATAGATGTAAAAGATATACTCGCCAAATTGAGTTTCAACGAAACGGGTCAAATGTTTTGGAGTTCATACGTGAACGAATCTTTTTACAAGTGTTATTTACAAGCGAAAGCACCTTCGAGTATAACTTCATTACGTTATTGCGTTCCTGATGTGATTCGATCATGCCAAGATGGTAAAATTTGCGAAGGGTTCACCTCGTACGTTTATTTGGGCGATCACGTGTATAAAAATTTAGAATGTGCTAGATGCAACGGTAAAATAGAAGAATTCAAAGGTTGTCCGCAACAAAGCAAAACACAAGATGAAAATTTGTTAGAAATACCTATCGCAGATTCAGTTATACCGAAAGTTCCTCATTGTGACGATTTCCCAGCCGATAGTACCGCTTACGAGTTACTATGCAAGAAAAAAGAAGCAGAAGATATTTCGAACGAAGACTGCTACATGTCTGCAAAAGCATCGAAGACCTTATGCTACATTAACAAATTTTACTACCGAAGTCATAACGATTACTACAACGTGAATAACGAGACTGTTTTCATTTACGAATACGATTCGGAATTCCCTGAAATCGAATGGGCTGCCTATGACGATGATAAAATATACGTCTGCGGTCGTCAAGTCCCAAGGACAAGGTATCAACGGGTCATGAACACCATCAACGACGTAACCACCGAAGTCCTCATCAAAATATCAATCATTTGTATCGTACTACATTTGTTGGCATTTTCTCAACTTCCCGAATTACAAAACTTATCCGGTAAGAATTTGGCATCATTTTGCGTATCTTTATTAGCAGCTTTTATATCATTCGATATCGGACCGTGGTTACCTTCATGCGAAATCGTCGCCATCGTAGCACACTACTGTTTTCTCAGCTGTTTCACCTGGATGCTGATTATGTCCTACGACGTGTGGCTCAGCTTATACAGAGCCACGGCCAAATTCCGCACGTCAGGTGGTAAACACCATTTGAAGTTTCTTATTTATTCCATACTCGCTTGGGCTTTACCATTATTTGTCGTAGGTCCGGCCATATACGCCGAATTCTCCCCTCCCAATGTTGTAAATTGCGATTTAAAACCGGCTTATGGTAAATTCGACCAGTGCTTCATTGCGAAAAAGACCCCTTTACTTTATTTCTTCTTTTTACCAGCGACGCTGATATTCGTCGTGAATATTTGTTTCTTCGCCCATACCGCTTATATGATATATTTAAGTCAGCGTAAAACTGTTAATCCCAATACTCGCCATGATTTCCGATTATACACCAGGTTGGGCTTATTGATGGGTCTAACTTGGACTTTAGGGTTTTTCGTTACCGTCACCAATAGCGAACTGATTGGACTCCTGTTTACAATATTCAACATGTCTCAGGGTATATTTATATTTTTCGGATTCACTTTCAAACGAAAAACTGCCAAAGGGTTGTTACACCGTCATAGGGATAATAAATTCTTAAGCTCGACTTTTTCCACTTTCGTGTCGAGTAATGATATGCCGACGGCTACTGTCGTATCTGAATGTACCACTTCTCCTAGACAGACTCAAATGGATGCGTTGTGAATTTGCATATCGAGCATTTTAAAATGTTTGGGATGATTGAAAAAAAATTTGTAAGATATAACTTAAGACTCGAGGTTAGTTTCTCCATTCGATACATTATGTAAGTTTATTTCAATGGTTGGGGGGTCAGGGTGGATCATTTTTTGGTTTTTTTTTTGTCGAAAAGTTGTATAATGGGAAAAAAGTGGTAAGTATTTTAGATCTCCAAGTTGGACTGTCAACATCCAGGTGATGTTCAAAATAGGACCAAGCCGAACAGAGTTCTGCTAATAACAAAATTGTATTTTCAATCAGATAAATTACTTTTGAATTGGATAATTTCTAAAACTAATGATATTTAAATAATTTCAAAATTTTTGCATTTTGAGTCTGAAAAATTGAGTAAACTAGGTAAATATCAACAAAAAAACCAAAAAAAAACTATTTTATTATATTTGAATTTTTCTTCGAAATTCCAAGATTTTGAATTTCATCTGGGCGATAAGGGTTCAAACCAGAGAGCTGAAATTTTTAGCAAGTTCTTTCAAAGTCATTTTTAAATCTTCCCCCTAAATTTCTCAAATTTTCAACAAAAAAAATACAAAAGACCATTTTGCTGCTTTATTAAAATTTTGGAAAAATCGAAATGATGAAATTTTGCAAGATTGATTAGAAATAAATGAGCTCCGAAAGACAAAACAGGCCAGATTTGAGAAAAATCGATTTTTAGAAAATTTACATTATTAGTAGGTATGAATAAATTAGGTAATTTGGGCAAAGTTTCTTGAAACTTGGCAATAAAATATTCAAAACTATTTCATTTTGGAAAATATTGTGATAAACCCTAAAATATCTGCTTTTATTGGATTAAAATGACTTTTTTTTCAAAATTTTAAACCAACTCGAGAGAATTGATTTTTAATTTTTCTCAATTTTTCGAAAATGGGAGGCCCAGTTTGAAAAGTCGATGGGTTTGAAAATTGAAAAAAAAAAGTTTGCAAAAATCTCGAAAACCAAGCCCCTTGGAAAAAAAATAATAATCGTAGAAGAAAGAGAATTTTGAGCACTACAATTTTCATCCCTTCCATTTTTTTCGTAGCACCCTTAGTTTGGCCAGAAAATGATTATGGAAAATTTACAGACAATGCAATTTTTTTGTTTGTTTCTTCATTTTCATAACAATTGACTTTGTAAATTTCCTATAAACATGAATTTTCTGGCCAAACTAAGTGTGCTACGAAAAAAATCCAAGGGATAAAAATTGTAAAGTTTGAAATTCTCTTTCTCCTAAGAGTTGATCGTTTTTTTTTCAGGGCCCCTGAGGACTTGGTTTTCGAGATTTCGGCAACGGTTTTTTCATTTTTGAAATTATTGAATTTGCACGTTTCTAATAAACATGGATTTTCTGGGCAAACTAAAGGTGCTACAAAAAAATGTAAGGGATAAAAATTGTAAAGTTTGAAATTCTCTTTCTGTAATGAGCTACCAGTCTTTTCCCAGGAGGCTTAGTTTTCGAGATTTTGACAGTCAAAGTGGATTTAGCTTTCAAGATGTTTAAATTCAAAGTTGTTTCATTTTTGCATTTAACAACTTCATAAATTTGACATAAACGTGGATTTTCGGGCCAAACTAAGGGTGCTACGAAAAAATGCAAGGGATGAAGATTGTAGAGCTCAAAATCCTTTTTCTTCTTAGGGTTATTATTTTTCCTAGGTGGCTTGATTTTCGAAATTGTTGCAGTCAAAGTGTTTTTTTTTTTTCATTTTCAAAACCATCAACTTTCTAATTGGGCCACCCCATTCATCAAAACTCAACAAAAGAAAATAATTTTTTGTTCTCTTCTAAGACAGTGACGTGACTGGCAAATTTTCAACTATTCCGAAACACCAGTCGACAGATTTTTCATTTTCCGACTATTTCAGTTGCAATTTTTCCATAACTGTCAAGTTCTCACCCTCTCCTTTCCCCTAAAAATTTTGCATTGAGTACTGTCTCTTTGAATTTATAAGGTATGTGATCTTGAGTACGTTCAAGGATGGAAAAATTATCTCATTTTTTTCTTGATTTGCACTACATGCTATTTTATAAAAATATACGTATTTTGTGGTATTATTTTTTACTAGTCAATATAGATACTTATGCTTTATTTTGAAAAAACATTTATATTTAAGATATTTTGCAAATGTATTATTAAAAAAAAAAACTTAAATCAACATGTAACTAGGCGACTAGGTACACCTAAAAAGTTACATTCTATTTGTATATTGCGTTTTATACCTAATGAAAAGAAATAAAATATGTCTGCGTTTTAATATTATTTTTAAAATTTTCTATTCATTCTAGCACTGAATTCCTGACAATTTTTGCCAATATTTTTTTCCACAGGTAACATACGTTTAAGAAGACAAGTAGGAAATGTTCACTAGTTTTTTTTTTAAGAGAGAGGGAGAGAAGGCCGGAGGAGGGTCATGGAATCACTGATACCAGTAATTTTCATAATTATTACGATCATCAGCTGATTTATCAGGTAACTTACGTAGGTTGTTAGTGAGGTACCTAAGTATTATTCAACACGTATATAGACACTTCAGAACTGCCTACAGTGCACACAAAAAATGGATGAAACAAAGTTTCAGAAAATTCAATACAGAACAAAATAGAAGAAAAATATAATGAGTTTCACGTAAATAAACTTCCCAGATAATTTATTCAATAGGGAATGAATCTGATGATTTTTCTTTTTTGAAAAAACTATCTTTCGAGTAGATTTTAGTAAGAAGTATCAACTTTTTACTGCCTCAATTAACTCAAAATTGAAGGCATCAATTTTATTAGCTGTTGGACGTCATGTCATTATAAGAAGGTAGGTAATATCTACGAAATACCCCTAATTTATTTTGATTAATCTAATATTTTATGATACTCAAGTATTGAAATCAGCACAAAAATACATGACGTCAGAAACATGTAATAGGAACACAGTCAATTAAAATGGGTATCTACGTAAATCATGGTGTGTAACTTTGAATTCGAAATACTTCTAAAATGCATTTTTTTCGAACTCTACACGAGATGTCAAAATACATGTAATATAATACTCCACGCTTATTTTCAAATTAACACGTAATTTCGTCCAGGAGAATACATGGCAGAAGTAGCGTAAAATCTTAATCATTCAAGGTAAACTACCGCACGTATACGTACGTACTTTAATTGAAAGTATAATTAAGAAGGCAATCGTTTCGTATACCTACAGTAGGTATACACGAAGACTAACCAACCAAATTATAAGTTATTTGTAAAATTTCAAACAGTAATGCGGTCTCACTTATTCAATACACCGTTTAAGTACGTATCTCGTACTAATATATCCGTTGTATATCTGAATCGACATTAAATAAACCAGCCGGATAACTTCGAATTGGGATTTTTATTTTGGTCGCCCTCGCCTATACAAATGATATTGGTATTATCGCAATAGGACCTATATTAGGAGGAAAATATGAATTATAACAATGCAGAAGTACTTTCGACGTTCCCAATAGAATTTTGATATGATGAGATTAAAAACTAATATTGATAAATCTGCCCTTTTTTTTTTCGTCGTCTATTATTTTCATAAAACGATTATCTATTCAGTTGTGGTACATCTAGATGTGAACAAACGTTACCTCGATTGAGACTAATGCTAATGAACTGAAGGTATGTTGATTCAAATTTTGAGATAGATTAAGAATAAACCTAGATAGTTGCTTAATACATATTTCGTTTAGGGTGTAAAAAATCTGAACTTTTCAAAATTGTCACGCGAAGTTCTTTTTATCACTATATCGCATAAAAAAATTAATTCCACGATTTGAAAATTTGTTCTATCACGTAGGTGGGTTGTGTTTATATTTTTACAATTTTTTAAAATTTTTATATTATGATATACCTATCTAAACGACACAATCCTTTTATCCTTAGGCTCACTCAACAGAAGGATATAAAAATGGGGGGAAAAAGTGCATAAAAATAAATCGTATCAATATCAAATAATTAGATTAGATGTATGACAATCGAAGTTTACTCGAAATTCTGAAAAATTCCACCAGCAAATTACATCATAAGGGAACTTGATTATCACCTCGCCAATTTATTAGGCATTTTCAAATGCTTATCATGCATTAAAACGTTAGAGAGTATATAAATGTCGCAAATAACTATTAAAAAACAAAATTCATTGCTTTAAAAGCATCGCGTGCGAGATGAGTATATATTTTTCAACGTGAACCTAATTTAGCATGGCTTTAGTGTGATCACGTCATCCCTTAGGAAGTAGGTATTTTTTTCCTTTCATTCAAATAACACTCCATACTTATGTAAAAATTACACGAAACGCATCAGTGACTTATTTGTATTCCGATGTTGATGATTTCATCACAACAAAACTTTTCTATGTTTACATACAGTAAATGTCGCTGCGAACATATGCATTATCCTTTTCCATGAAACGTTCCAAATTAAATTTGTTGAATGGAATTTTGACCTTATTTTGCTAATAGAATCGTCAAGTAATTAAGTAGTTAACTCAGCAGCGTATAGAGTCAAATAAAGGGATTATCTCAAAAAATAATTTAAAATACCTGGTATAAAAAAGTCCCCACCATTTCCATTCTACCCATGAAACTAAATATAAAACATAAAATATGCTTTTTCTCATTGAATTTTTCAAGTTCATAAAGTCGTGATGTTCTTGAATTTTTCAAGTTTAAAAAGTCATTTAAATTCTGAAAAATTTTCCAATTCCAAAAAAGTCAGACAAAAAGTCTAAAAGTCATCGTAACAGATTTTCGTAAGTTAATTTTGTAATGGATCTAGTAGAAATCTGAGAATTTTTTCAAACTCAAAAAGATCTGACAAAATGTGTAAAAGTCAGCGTTACGTAAAAAGCTGTCTGACAAAATGCCTGATTTCAACTTTCTTGAAATTTTTCAAGTCCATAAACTTGAAGTTTTCCAAGTCCAAAAAAGTCTGACAAAATGTCTAGAAGTCATCGTCAGAGAATTTATTGACGGTTTTTCATCAGGTTTTTCGCAGAATTGCCAATAGTAAAAGCATATTCTAGGCTAAAAAAAAATCAAAATGATTTAGGCCAGGATTGATAAAGTTTCCATCAAGAAGTTGTAAAATGGTGCAAAATTTGTGAAAATATAATTAAAATTGTTACAAAAGGATAAAAAAGTTTAAAGATGTAAAAATTAGTTTAATTATCGCAAAAAAAGGTTAAAATTTGACAAAAATTATTAGTCTGAAGAACTAAAGGTACACGCTACAAAAATGAATCAAATATGAAATTTGCATAATTCTGAACAAAAGTATAAAAAAAGAAGGTAAAAAATGATGTTCCTTAATTTATATTTTTTGGAATATTTATCGAAAAATCAAGTTAAAAATCGCAAGTGCATCCAAAAATCTGCTTTAGGAGAAAAGTAAACTGACTTTATTGTAAGGCCAGTATATAACATCAGAAAAAAAAACATGAAGTTACGAAAAAATTCAATTTTTTAAGGTAGGTAGTGGGTACGTGTCATAAAAAATCACGTAGGTAGGTATATTCAGCAGCAATTTCGATTAATTTTTATGGTACAAGAGTTCATTTCATCCACAGCATTGCCATACAATGATTTTTCAAATCAATTGTTTCTAGGTATTTAAAATGTAGATCTAGTTTAGATAGGTACACCATTTAAAAATTTCGAAGATTTTTAAATCCGAAAAAACCAGAAATTAATTGGCTAATTTTCAAGGTGAAAACATCAGTTGCATAAGTATTCAAAAAAACAGTATGTTTGAAACCTAACCAAAATTTATGCAGTTTTTTCATAAAATGAACAATACCTAGTAGTTATTAGATACTGTACCTATTTTAATTTCATTGACTCTCAAAATGTTATATTTTATGTGGAAGGGCATCGGGGCGGTAGCGGAGGTATCGGAGAGGGGGTCAGAATTCCCAACTAAGTAACATGAAAATTGGAATTCCCAACAGGTCAATTTTCATAGATTTCAGGAGAGGGGTGTTGTCACTGTTCGAGCAAAGCGAAGGCGAATTTTTATATTAAAAAAACATATTGCAAAGAAAAAAAAGGTTGAATTTTAAACATCTCGTGTTGGCTGAAATAATCCAGAGTGTCTATCCGGATTTTCACGAAAAAAATCCAAATTAATTATAACCTTATCTGAATTTTGTCCAATAAAAAGTCAAAAATTCATGACTTCAACAGTAAAATTCATAGGTAGCTTTTCTATGACCTCATAATTTTTTTTGCATAATCCATGACTTTTCCATGTCTTCCATGACCTGTATAGACAACCTGCAATAACAAAATTGTATTGAAGGCAATAAAAACGATGAAATGCGACCTTGCAATGTAGCTTAGTACTCGTAGTACGAGAATGTTGCCAATTCGCCACCAAATTCGAAATTTTGAATTTTTAAAAATATCATATTATGTAGCTAATTTGGAAGTTCCTAAAATTTTATCGAATTTCTGAATAAAAAATGATTAGAAGGTTGCCCTTCATCCCTCTTCAACTGGCTCAGGTGGAAATTATCGGTTTTTTTCCACGTATGGCCAACACCCATTCTTCCAGTAAGTGAAAAACTTCTAGGATAAACGGGCAGTTCTCTATACCCTTTCTCAGTCTATACGTGTATATTTGTTTAAAACAAATCGTAATTTGTAAAGTAAATAATAAAACAATTAAATGTTTTATTGCTCTGTCCTCTCACTTCATGAATCGCAATTTGAATTAAGAACCTGTGGTTTTAGTTGGGAAGATGTAGATGAGAATTTCAGTTGAAATATTGCTGAACGTGTTGAAAAATTTCCGATTATGGTTAGAAAAATGGAACAAAATTTGTCAATTCAGATCGGAAGTTGTCTAATTCATTTTGTAATTTTCCACCTCATTCAGTAATGTTTCAGCTTAAATTAAAATTTTTTAAACTCAAAGCTCAATTCGCTTACTTAACTACAAAATGTTGGACCGGGGGGGGGGAGCTGCCTTCGTGCCTGCTGCTCGCTATAGCCCTGAAGAGCGTACCTATTTAAAATTTTGAAGGGGAAAATTTTTCAAAGTAGATGCATAAATACCTAGTTTCAAAAAAAAATTCATAAAATAATAAATTCCAAAGAAAAAATATCTTAAAAATCCACGATTTAATAGCTTTTCTTTTTAAAAATCCAAAATCTTTTAGGAGTGAATTCCCTCTTTCTCTAATTCTAAGACCTCAGATGAGAATGATTCGGAGTTCCCGCGGATCCTCTGACCACGGATCCGGATCCGTTTTTTTGTGGATCCGTGATCCGTAATCCGGATCCTTTTAAAAGGGATCCGTATTTCGCGAATTCAAAAAAAAATCAATTTGAACGTAAAATTCAATTGCTCAAAGTCCAAAAATAAATATTCAGCTTAATTTTCATTCATTCCTCACTTTTTGCCGAGAAAAAAATAATTAAAGCCATCAGCATCAGCCATCAGACGTGATATTCACACTTCACAGTAATTTTCTTATTAAAAAAAAACAAGAAAATTTTAAAGGATCCGTGATCCGAAAAAAAGGATCTGGATCACGGATTTTGGGTCTTGGATCCTTGATCCGTGGAAAATTGATGATCCGTGATCCGGATCCTTTTTTGCCTGGATCCGCGGGAATCCTGGAATGATTCATTTGTGGCAATTTTTAAAAATTTCGATTAATTCGACTTCTTTAGCCATATTTTCTCTCTTTCGCCCTTCACTCCCAACGAATTCACCCTGCATGACCTTTTTCAATGTATGAGTTGACAAATTGATTTACATCAGGTCAAGTTTAATTTAAATTATCAAGTATAGATACATTACTTTTTCATCTATTGCCAAAATAATTACCTAAAACACTACATATAATTTCAGTTCGATTATTATTGCGAAAATGAAGCACTTCATCAACTACGGATTACTTCTTATCACGTTTGAGTTATTAATTTTATACGAAGTCTCGGCGGCAGAAAATGGGTAAGCATTTTACGTTAATCAAAACGGCGAAAAAGATTTTGACCAATGGTTAAATTTTGCAGTACTTGCGTGGTTACACGATGTAATGGAAGAAATTCGTCGCTTCCTCGTTACATGAGAAGGTGTCGTTGTGATTCGGAATGCGACAAATACGGCGACTGTTGCATCGATTCGCCTTATAAATCTAACAACAAAAAGAGCTCATTTGAGTGCGAAGAGGTGAAATTGATGCCAGTGGGAGTATACATAAAACGTACATGTACACCTTTCATGAACTTGGATGCCTACAAGCGAAGACAGTTGTGCAGACAGTCCGCAGATTTAAGCCAACAAATCTCCAATATAACTTTAAAACTACCGGTTACATCATCGAATGGGGTAACATATGGGAATAAGTTCTGCGCCGCTTGCGATAGAATTACAAATTACACAACGTGGAATGCGCATTTTTCATGCGAAACGCACTTAATCGAAGTCAACGCGACTGCAAATTTAACAAAATACGTCTACAACAGTACGCTTCAAAAATGGACCTACGTTGATGGAAATACAACAGAAGCTTGTGTGTTTTCACCGATTCCACCGCAAAGTGCGAGAAATCGAATGAGGAGATGTCGTGCCAATTTGGTCCAGTCATGCCCCACACTCCTTAAAGGAGGATCACTTAGTTATTATCGAACATGTACAAATTACACTTCAATAGTTCAGGACATAAATGGAACCTATTACAAGAACGAATACTGCGCTTTATGTAATAACGTATCTTCGGCAGATATACTGTGTAAAAAATCTAATTACACTAGAAGGAGAAGTAATCAGACAAGATCTACTTCAACTGCAACTTCGATAACTTCCATGTCGACTGTTTCAACTCCGTCAAATTCGGCCACAGCACCATATATTTTTCCAGCATCAATCCTTAGCAATAATACTACAAATGTTACTACTCAAGTACGAGAATATTTGCATATACTTGTGAAAAATAACTGCAACGATTTGCTAGACTCGTTATCGTTGACCAAAATAGTCGTAGAAACGAAATCATTTACAACGATGAAGCGTACATACATCAAGGAAGCCAATTTGATAAGTGCGTTCCCAAAACGTATATGTAAGCAAGAGAATATCGAGGAAAGCAAACCATTTCCAGAGGAATCTATTCCGTTGAAAATTTTTGTAAATTTTGGACTCGTCGTTTCCATTCTATTTACATTATCGCATTTGAACGACTTCCTATTTTTAAGCAACACTTCGACTTCAACCCAGAGGAGTTTCGCTTATTATAGTATCGTTTTGGTAATAACCAATGCCACTTTTCTTGTCGGTAACATGACCGACAATTTTTGTCATTTACTGGGATCCATCACGTATTTCACGTTTCTCGCGTCTTTTTTCTGGTTAGGGGCTATATCTTTTGATGTTGCATGTAAAACATGGTGTTGCGTTCAAAATTCCGATATATTTAGTGAAAAACATTCCGATACTACTAAAAATTTTACAATGTATTCGCTTATTAGTTGGATTTCCCCGGTGCTTATCATATTCGTCATGGATTACGAAGCCGAAATATACGGCGAATTTATTTACGTAGGTACCATCTACGAAACGTGTTGGTTTCCAGGAGACGAAACGTTTGTGAAATTTTTCATATTGCCTTTAACTATATCGATATCGGTGAATTTCGCATTTTGGCTATTTTCCGCTTATGTGGTCTGGCTACAAAGGACCGTCGTTGCTAAATTATTCTCCGAACACGGAATCGATTTCAAATTTCATACCGGTTTAATTATAACGAGTAACTTAATGTGGTCGACCGCTTTAATTAGCGTGTATTACGAGAATTCTTTTCTTTGGGTATGTTTCGCTTGTCTCGAAGCGACCTTAGGTCTATTAGTTTATCTCTGCTCACCCGTTAAACACGCGTTCGCAATCAAAATTGCAGCCTATTTGAACGAACGTTTTCTGCCAGTCAATGAGAATGAAATTAGTAAATAAAACAATTAGGTACGGTACTCGCAAAGGGCTTTAATAGTTCAAATTTTCCTGTATCTTGAAAATTGATACATCAAGTATGTGAAATATGATCATTGCAAATTCATATTTTTCGAAAAATTAAATGTACTCGTAATAGATTTAATTGGCATTTCACACTAGGGTGGGTCGTCTTTGACTTTTTTTTGGAAAGTAGGAGGGGATTCGAAAAAAAGTTGCGGGGTGACGTCAAAATACCGTCGAAAAATTTTTGGGTCTATGACTTGAACCAACATTTTGTAGATGAGGTCGGACCTGAAATTTTGGACCAAAATGATTGTTTTTAAGGATACCTATCTCAAAAGTCGAAATTGAATTTCAAAGATAATTACATAGGGCTTGAGGTATATTAGGGGTTCAATTTTCACTCCAGATACACATAAAACGAACCTCAATGTCATTTTCCTTTTTTTAGGGCTAGGGGTTTTTTAATTTCCTTTATTGCACGAGATTTATCTTTGTAATTTGATGTTATTTCATTTCCAGTTATTTTTACAACAATTTGAGAACCCTTGAAAAAAGAATCAAACCGTGTGTAATGCTTTTTTTAATTCAATTTTGAGATATCCTCAAACACAATCATTTTGGCCACGTACAAAAATCATTTGAACACTAGGGTGGAGCGCGGAAAAAATATTTCGGATTTTGATCAAATTCAAGGCGGTGATTCATATTTAGTTGGAAATGAACCATAGAAAATTTTAGACCTCTAGCTCAAATGGGGAGCGGAGTTAGGGGGTCTCAAAAAGGGGTAATTTTCGAAAAAAACACGATTTTTTTGCCCTTTTTGGGTAGTGCCACCTGCGTGACACCTCGGGCACACCCCAAAGAGTTGCGATTCCAGTTTCTACACCTCCCCACGCCATTGGCCTCGAAATTGGATACCACTTTTCCTACCCTACCCAGGGAGTTGAATAGCTGCAGATTGGTGAAAAATCTAGATTTTTGATTTTTTAAAAAATAAAATACCCTTTGCTTGGAACCAAAACCGTACCAAAAGGGCTCCTATTGATCCAAAAAAAATATTTCGATTACAAAAATTGAAAAGTTTTTATTACAGTGAGACCAACTTTAGATTTTTATTAAAAAACTAAAATTTCGTAATTTTTCATAGTGAAAATCAATTTTTTACAAAAATCGAAAGTTGGTCACCCTGCAATAAAAACTTTTCAATTTTTGTAATCGAAATAATTTTTTTGGATCAATAAGAGCCCAATAGGTCCGGTTTTGGTACCAAGCAAAGGATATTTTTTTTAAATCGAAAATCTAGATTTTTCACCCATCTGCAACTTTTTAACCCCCAGGTAGGGTAAGAAAGTGGTATTCACATTCAAGGTCAATGGCTTGAGGAGGTGTAGAAACACAAATCGCAACTTTTTAGGAGTGTGTCCGAGATGCCACGCAGGTGGCACTACCCAACAGTGACAAAAAACCGTGTTTTTTTTAAAAGTTATACCTTTTTTGAGGCCCCCTAGCTCCGCTTCCTTTTCAGCTAAGGATCTAAAATTTTCTATGGTTCATCCCGAAGTAAATATGAAACATCCTCTTGAATATGGTCAAAATCCGAGATATGTTTTTTTTTTTCGCTTTCCACTCTGCTAAACACTCCTAAAAAATTAAAAATCCGGAAAAGTCGAAAATTTTTTTTTCTCTTCTATGGTAACAATACAACTAACTACCTACCCTCAAAAGAAATTTTAAAAAATCGATTTTTTGTAAATTTTTGAAAATTTGAAAATTTTGATTCAAGTCGGAGATCCAAATTTTTTGACAGTTTTTCGACGTCATCCCACAATTTTTTTTCGAATCGCTCCTACAACTTCCCAAAAAAAGCAAAAGACGACCCACCCTAGTTGAAGGAGAAAACAATTTTCAAACTTGTGTCTAGACATTGGGTCTAATTTTGTTCCATTCAGTCTAAAAATGAACTCTTATCAATACTTCATCGAAAAAATGATTTTAACTCACACATCTTTTCGTTGGAAATTTTGGTTTTCATCACTACTTTTATTCAGGTGTGTACAGCCTTCAATATTCAAGATAGGCCAAATCTGCACATGACCTTTTTAGTAGTAGTAAACAAGAGCTACACAAAAGGTAATATACAAATTATGCCTATCTGTTATATTCAAGGCGCTACACAGCTGTAAAATTTTGTACGTGCTCTGGTGCCTTCAATATGGCAGATAGACAAAATTTGTAAATAACCCATTTTAAAGATATTGATCATTAATAGTTACTACCATTATGGTTATATATGAATTTTGCCTATTCGCCATATTGAAGGCGTTGCAAATCAACGTGATTTTCCAAGTGTTTTAGCACCTTCAATTTTGCAGATAGGTAAAATTTGTACATATGCTAATTTAAAGTTCATAAAAAAATACTATTAAAAAGATTATGTAAAAAGTTTGCATAACTACCATTTTCAAGGGCCTACGTAAAAGTTTATTTTTTTTTCAAATTTGCCAAACAGCTTACCACTATGTATGATGTAAAAACACGCGTATATTTTCCACACCACCTCACCCTCCCCTTCCCCCCTCCCCCAAATGTAGATACATACGTAGCGAGGAATGTAGGTAAATTGACAATAGGTAAAAAAAAAACCACATATTCTCAAATATGAATTTAAGCTTCAAAAGGTATTTAAACTAAATAGGTACTTGGTAAGATGAATTTTTTTAAAATTTCTTCCTAGATACTTTTGTTTGTAAGCACATAACTGTATCGATAATATTTCTAAAAATGTACCTTAATTATAAAGTTTCTATACAATTAGGTATAATAAGAGAATAAATCGGTATTCGTAAAAACCAACGAAACGTAGAAAAACAATTTTTTGCAAACTCCGGCCTCCGGCGTACTATTTTTGTTATTCAAGTAAAAAAAAAGTTTATTACTATGATGGGTATGTGCTACAAGAATGTTTATAAACATTTAAACGACGACGTCGAAAATAGAAATTAGATGATTTTGTTGAAGTATAGCGATTTTACTCAATCTTGACATTATCTCGTTGATGCTCAGACGACTGGAGCCAAAATAAAATAATTAATAAAAATAGATCGTTAAACTCAAATGTGTACTTCGTAGTTCGTATGTTCGTGTAATTCTCTCGTGCTTCGTCACGAATTCTCTCAAGTTGAAGTGCGAAGTACGTATTTTATTACTTTATTACCGTATCATCGCCCGAAAACAAAGAGCTAAGTATTCAATACACGCGTCAAATGGGAGAAAGCTTCCAAATGGATTCATTAACAAAATGATGCCACCGAAATTGTTCTGCTAAAATTCAAAGTGTAAAGATAGCTGCGAAATGATGTAGATGGCGTTTTATGTATAGTTTCGAATTAATATTACTAACTATGGCAGATTTGGCCCAAAACTGAAATGATGTGAGGATTACATACTTACTTCGTACCCAATGCTAATGGTTTTAATGTTATCAACTTTTTTTTGTTTTCAGATTTGGAGATTTTTTATACTGACGGTTCTGAAAGAGGATAAAATTAGATTTAGAAAAATAAATTTACTTTTCAATTTTGTGACGTTTAAATGCAATGACATGAAATCAAATAACCAATAATTATATCATTCAAAACCTAATTTAATCTTCTTTCAAACAATCAACAAGAAAATTTTCGAAATTTTATCTCTTTCTTTTCTAACTATACTTACAGGACGTTTCAAAATTGAAATACTCCTTCAATTCAGTAAGTAGGCAGCCCATCATGTGAACACGTACATACGTTTTACGATTTTTCGAATTTACGAGGAGTAGAAATATGCTCCCTTAATTTTTTTTTAATTTATTGCGGTTTGCAGCAATAGAAAGGTCACTATTTTTTTAAATGATAATCCTCATCAGGTAAATTCTCAAAAAAGACCTAATTGCCAACAAAATATTCAAAAAAGTAAAAAAATAACCAATTTTCATAATTTTTATTGAAACAGGTAGGTACTCAATATTATATGACAATCTATACCATATGAAAATATTTTATGTAAAAAAAGACTGCCTTTTTCAACAGCTTAAATATTTTCTTTCTAGCTGGTATAGATCAAAGGCCTTGTCTCTCATACACAAAAGAATTTTCATAAAATTAAAATTATCAAACGAAAACTGAATTTTGCCTCTGCAATTTAAAGGAAGGTCAAACATCCATAATTGAATACCAGATACGTTGCCTATTTGCAGGGTTGAAGGAAATACCTCAATCAAACTTCCCCATGTAGAAAAAAAGTTTATAAAAAATCGAATTGTTTGGCACAGATTATGTGACCCTTACAGTTGTATAAGCTCTATAAGAGCTTTTTAACCAAAGTTAGGGGAGAGAATCCCCTCCCTTCCTCAGCAGAAATTTAATACTTCGGTTGCATAAATTGTACTTTTTTCAGTTGTTTTATTTGTTGTTGAAAAATTGTAATTTGAGCTCTACTTCTTCTTCCTTCCTTTCAGATATGGTACCAAGGCAAACGAATAGGGCACTGTGCGAATGAATCGACTGCACTGAAAGTACCTACACATTTTCCAAGGACATCTGCTCTTTTAATTTTCAAAATATACTAACAAAGGGAACAAAAAAATAACGTTTTTTTTCAAACGGAATCCGCATCCATGATTAATACGACATTTAAACAGAAAATAATAATAAACAAATGGAAATAAGGAATTTTATAAGTTGTTCTCAGACCATTACCACCGTGTATAAAATTAATAATAAATATCTATTTCCAAAAACGATAATTTACCCGAAGCGAATACAAATTCGAAAAAGATAACAGAATTTAACCCGCAATCTACGCGTGCGATACGTAAAAAACACACGGACGAATACAGCTAAAGGTGATTACGGTGACACCTTACATATAAGTATTCTCAGCATTTTCGACAGAAAAGTCATCGATAAAGTGACGCAAAAACTGAGCAGCGTTGTTTGAAAAATTCCAACGTTCATTTTGTATGTTTTGACATCGTTCAAATTATCTCTGGCCATATCTCCGCATTGAAAAATCAGATTTTTGTTGAAATTCATTTTTACAAGATTCAGAAAGTTATTCTGGTACAGCAGTTTTAGTAAGATTTCCGCGCCGGATGGACCTTTCTTCAAAACGAACAACACCATTTTCAATATTCATTCGATCGACGAATTTTCGGGCAATTTAACTACTTGGCCGAGTATAAACGTACTTGTGCGACTGAGGACCGGGCGGATGATTTTCCACATATTTCGCATGCTTGGCAATTTTTATTAATTAAGGGAGCTAGGTAGCTATGAATTTTAATGCGTTTAAACTCGTCTCTTTCGTTTACTTCGAGGTGATAAATCAACAAATTAGGGTGATGAAGAAGAGGTTAGTTGTACGAAATGAATGCTAGATGAACGTATCAAAACCTTCTTCAGTTCTTCCATTAATGTAGGTAGGCAAGTGAAGGCTGTTTTGTTGTCTAGCAGGATTGATAATTGGTGAAAATTCAATCCTCGAAATCGATAATTTCATTAATCAGGTGCAAAGATTGAATATTTTTCTTATACGTCAATGAAAGAAAGTAAAATTTAACTGATGCAGTGGTGCCTATTTCATTTCCATAGATAGTTCCGCTTATAAAACTTATAAATTTTCAAATCATTATTCATTGTAGCTCCTTCAATTAGCAAGTTGGACAAAATTTGCAACATACATTTTTTGTAGCGCTTTTTAAGCTCTACAAAATGAACTGTCAATTTTTTGCCAAAGTTGAAAAAAGGCATAATTTCTTGAAATTGATTTTTTTTATTATTGACAATAAATTTTCAAAATGGTCTCCCATGTCTTCAATTTTGAAGTTGGGCAGAACCTTAGCTTGTTTTCTCAGGGTGTTCCAGTAGCAATGCACCGCCTTCAAACCAAAGATGCAGCTACCAAAACTACGTAAGTGTAAGGATGTTTGCCGATACCACGATTTGAAGAGGCTGAGTTATGCGTTAGTCCTGGTAGATGTTTCAAAACGTGGTAACTCTGCTGATAATATAGATAGGCAAATTTTTTTCAAAACTTTCTTGTAAAACTTTTCAAGCTCTTCAAAATAAGCTATATCCATGTTTTGCCTAATTCTAAAATTGAAGGAGTTACAATTATTTAAAATTTTTAACTTCATAACTCCTTCAATTTTAAGTAATACAAAATTTTGCAAGAGCCAAGAGACATTTTTTGTTGAGCTTTTTATGTTCTACAAAATAAGCTAATAATTTTTTGCCCAACGCCAAAACTGAAAACATGAGAGACCATTTTGAAAAAATGTTGAAAAAAATTGAATTTTGAGAAAATAATGTTACTTTTCATATTTTAATGGCTGTAGCTCCTTCAATTTTAGAGTTTTGCTAAAAATTATTAGCTCATTTTATAGAGCTCAAAAAGCTCAACAAAAAATGACTCTTACAAAATTTTGCATAACTTGAAAATTGAAGGAGTTTTAAAGCCTACACATTTTTAAATAATTGCAACTCCTTCAATTTTAGAGTTAGGCAAAACATGAATATAACTTATTTTGTAGAGCTTGAAAAGTTCTACAACATAATTTTTTTAAAATTGCCTATCTATATTACTAGCCGAGATATGGCGGTTTGAAATATCTATCTGGACTAGTGCATAACTTTGCCCCTTCAAATCTTGAGGTTGACTAACATGCATACACTCATGTAGTGGGGTAGCTGCATATTTGGTTTGAAGGCGATCTACTGCTACTGGAACACCCTGTACAGCTCAAAAAGCTATACAAAAAATAGTCCTTACAAAATTTTGTCTCACTTGAAAATTGAAGGAATTATAAAACCTACAAATTTTGAAATCATTGTAGCTCCTACAATTTTGGAGTTAGGCAAAACATAAATATAACTCACTTTGTAGAGTTTGAAAAATTCTACAAGAAAGTTTCACAAAAAATTGTCTATCTACATTATCAGTGGAATTACGAAGTTCTGAAAAAATCACCATTATCCGTGCATAACTCTGTCCCTTCAAATCTTAGGTTGCTAAACATGCATACATTTGTGTGCTTTGGGTAGATGCATCTCTGGTTTGAAGGCAATGCACTCTTACCAGAACACCCTGTACATTGTGTTTTGATTTTCGTTTCAAAAATTCTCTTCTTTCCATTAAAAAAATAAACGACTTGGATAAAAAGAGCATGTTACCCTTTACTCCTCCTAAAATAATTTTTCATTTTTACCTCGACTAATATGATTTGAACATTCACCCCTTCTCTTTTTCTAACCCACCACTGGATAATATAAATTTAAACGTTTCTTGCGATATTCGATCATTTGAAAATAAAATATGCTTTTTCGTAATAACCCATTTAATTGCACAAAATGAAATACATATCTTTAATCCCGAAGTTGGAAATATTTACAAAATATTTGTCTCCGAGGCGAAAATTAGTATCGTATTTTTCATCGAATACACACAATTCCGCGTTTTTCATCAGATTTATTACACGTGCGAAGGAACAAAGGGCGTTTCGAAAGGCTTAAAAAGTCATACAAATTTTAATACCCGAAGCGAAGCGAACGAAAATAAGTGTAACAAACCGATGGTGTTAATCGTTATAAAAAAGTAAAGTTAACCGCCGTAAACGAGATTATTCGCGTTTTTTAGAATGAAATCGGAGACAACTGTGCGATAATCGGCAAATTTCCAGTTCTAAAAATGTGTTGCAGTGGTGGGTACTACAAAATCATACTGTACAACAAAATGAAACATTAACGTTAGGTACTTGATTTTAATGAAGAAAAAATTAAAAATTATTCCGGGCGCCTAATGTTTTTGTCGAGTTCTAAGAGAAAGGGCACCGCTTCCCTAATGCACCATTTGAAATTGCCAATAATTTGTTAAAATTTCTAATATTCGAATACGTGATCTGAAACAACGCATTTTATACATCTTATTAGCATTATATTTGGGCTCGGTGTAATAGGTACATTTTCAATTTAGGGGAAATATTTTCAAATCTCGAACGCCTCTTTCAACGATACCGCAAGAATAATACTAGCTGGGTCTCAAATTCATACCACATTTCTGGATGAGAAATGTTGACAACTTCTCAACTTTTTGTAACGCCTCAAGAAATGCTTGTAATAGTACTCACGAGCTATGTGGCATCTCGAAGATGACGATGCCACCTTGAGATGTGCCAATGGCTTATCACTACAACTTGAAAAACACCACAAATACAACGCCTGTCGTTAGCAAAGGCAAAATGTTGGCGAAATGCGTTTTACTTGTTGTACAATCAAGCACATTCGCAACATTTTATGAAACATTTTTGACACGTGAAACTTTTTGGGAAACAAGTCTTTAATATTTGCTAAGGTATTATTCGTTTTCAAGGTTTTCTGTACCATTTTAGGTAGGTAATGAAATAAGGATCATTATACGAGATAACCTGTTTCGAAAATCTAGAAATGAACGAAAGACATCATAAATATTTCGACTACGAATACAAAAAGGGATTTCTTTTTGTTCGTAAATTAAGTCGAAATGTAACGATTTTTTAGATGATGTGAAAGCAAATGAAAACGCTACTTAGCTCCTTTCAATGAAATTGAAAAGATTTACTACGACGATATAAAAGACGATGGGAACCGACAAAAGAGCAAACAAAAAAGTATCTCGAAAGTTTCCATTGTAACCTTATTCTAAAAAGAACCCACGCTCAACACGGTCAACTTGGTGAATATTTGTATGGAAAAATTGTTGGTTTTTTTCTCAATACATAACTTTTTTTTGCCAAAAATGAAAAAAATATGACCATAATATATAGATGCTTATATATATAAATGACACATGGGTTCTTTATTTTATCCTTGATATGGTTTTTACGAGGATTTGATATCACTTATAAACGTACTGTATGTGTAACTGATTTTAATTATTTTATCTCTTACCTTCAGCCTAATGATGGAACATTTTAAATTGGCATCGATGTGAAGAAGTGCTCCCTCGTTCATATGATTACTACAATAATTAGGAGCTGAGAAAATGGAAATGAGTTTTCCTCCGGCGAAGATTTGATATCCACTGCTGATCAACTAAACAATAAAAATATTGTTTTAAAATAAGAGCACAGTAGATACCTATATTATTGTAATTAAACCTACATCTACCAATTACCTAAATACCTACAAACAAATTTAAATGGAAAGAAAAGCTGAAAAATTTTTTCTTTAGTAATTTTGTAGCTTTTCAAAGTGTCTACCAAATCGCAAAAATTAAAATTCATGTTTTTTTCATACTGTTAAAAAAAATTCGTGCAATTTAAAAAATGTTTGAGAGTATCAACAAACCCCCCCCCCCCCCCCCCCCCACCTCCACAATATTCATTGTGGATTCCTTTTGGGTAATTTTCAGCATTTTTTATAAAGAGAGGGAGGAGTAAGAAATCCAAAATTCGTTCAAAACATACTTATTGGTACATAGATATGTCTTTTTAAAATTCATAAGTTTACAAAAGTCTAAGAAAAAGTCCCCAGCATTTTCATACTACTCATGAAACTATAAAACAATAGGATATGCTTTTTCTCATTGAATTTTCCAATCCAGAAAGTCATGAATCATAATATTTGAAATTTTTCTTGACATTTTCCAAGTCCTAAAAGTCATTTTAATTTTGAAAAATTTTCCAAGTTCATAAAAGTCAGATAAAATATCTAAAAGTCATTGTAACGGATTTTTGTAACTGAATTTCGTGATAAAATTTTTTGAAAATTTTTCGAAATTCAATTCCACGTACAAAAAATTAGTAAAAATCTAGAATTTTCTTCAAATTCAAAAAGTCCGACAAAATGTCTAAAAGTCAGCGTTTGGTAAAAAATGTCTGATTTGAACTTTCTTAAAATTTTTCAAGTCCATAAACTTGAAATTTTCCAAATCCAAAAATTAATTTAAGTTCTTAAAAATTTAAAAAGTCGGACAAAATGTCAAGTCGGCGTAATATCTGAAACTTTCCAAAGCTAAGAAGTCATCGGAAAATTACCCTGATTTCTAAAATTTTCTTAATTCAAAAAATCTAAACTGTTTGTTCGATAATAAAATATCTAAAAGTCATCATGATGAATTTGCAATGTTCAAATAGTCTAAATTGTTTGTCTGAAAAAATGTCTAATTGTAAGAGTTGGCGTGATCTTAGAATTTTCCAATCTCAAGAAGTATGTTTGGCAAAATGTTTAAAATTTGGAGTAAATTCTACATTTTTTTGTTTCAAAAAGTTTGAAGTGTTCGTCTGACAACTCTGAAATTTTCCATAGCGAAAAAAAAACAGAAATCTTAAATTTTTTTCAAGTCCAAAAAAGTCTGACAAAATGTCATAAAGTTACCCTAATTTCTAATAATACTAGGCGACTGGGCCGCTTCGCGGCCCATCCCCCTAGCTGCTGTTGCATACGAACCGATTTCTCTATAGTTATAAAAATGTTATGGCAAAAATAATTTTTGGCCAAAATCATATTTTTTTTGTCATTCTTCATTTTCTAGTCCAAACAGTAATTTTTTGTTAAAATTGTCAATCTATGTCAAAATTGTGATTTGAGAGTAGAAATTGTCATTTTTGGTCAAAACCTCCGTTTTTCATCAATTGTTTTTTTTTGTCAAAATTGTCATTTCAGTTTAAAAACTGTAATTTTTGGTCAAAATCATCATTTTTTATCAATATTGTAATTTTTTGGTCCAAACTGTTATTTTTTGTCAAAATTGTAATTTTTGGGT
>FIZU01012286.1:0-11837 GCA_900064475.1 Pseudococcus longispinus | reverse complement strand
GAGCGGAAGCGACTTCATATTTTCAAAGAAAGAGCGCTCCGAGAGCGGAGCGAAAATTTCGCCGCTCTTGCAACACTGTTTGATACATTGCTACATCTGTCAAAATTGACACAAATTGATATTTTGAAACAATTGTCATAATTGACACAAATTGATACATGGTCACATTTGTCAAATTTGACACAAATTGATGGAGTGACACATCTGTCGTAATTGACACAAATTGATACATTGACACATCTGTAAAAATTGACACAACTTGATACATGGTCACATTTGTCAAAATCGATACATTGCAAAATCTATCATAATTGACCAAAATTGATATATTGACACATCTGTTATAACTGACACAAATTGATACAGTGACACATCTGTCATAATTGGCACAAATTGATACATTGACACAAATTGTTACTTTGACACAAATTGATACTTTGACACAAATTGATGCATTGCACCATCTGTCATAATTGATTCAAATTAATACCTTGACACATCTGTCAAAATTGACACAAATTGATACATTGACACATCTGTCATAATTGACACAAATTGATGCACTGCACCATCTGTCATAATTGATTCAAATTAATACATTGACACATCTGTCATAATTGACACAAATTGATACATTGACGTGTATGTCAAAATTGACACAACTTGATACATGGTCACATTTGTCAAAATCGATAGTCTACATTGCAAAATCTGTCACAATTGACCAAAATTGATATATTGACACATCTGTCATAATTGACACAAATTGATACATTGACACAAATTGATGCATTGCACTATCTGTCATAATTGACTCAAATTGATACATTGATACATCTGTCAAAATTGGCGCATCTGTCATGATTGCCACAAATTGATACATTGACACATCTGTCAAAATTGACACAAATTGATTCATTGACACATCTGTCATAATTGACACAAATTGGTACATTGACATATTGGTCAACATTGACACAAATTGATACATGGTCACATTTGTCAAAATTGACACAAATTGATACATGGTCACATTTGTCAAAATTGACAGAAATTGGTACATGGTCACATTTGTCAAAATTGATATATTGACACATTTGTCATAATTGACCCAAATTCATGTATTGACACATTTGTCATAATTGTCACAAATTGATATGTTGACACATCTATCATAATTGGCACAAATTGATACATTGTACCATCTGTCATAATTTACTCAAATTGATGCATGGCATTATCTGCCATAATTGACACAAATTGATACATTGCCACATCTGTCATAATTGACTGGTTGACGAATAACGATTGCAACTTTGGTGAACAATGAACATTTACTAAAATTAATACAGTGACACATTCATCAGAACTGACACTATTTTACTTGATTTTTAAACCCTTTTTTCTTAGGTTGGTCAAATTTTCTCTTTGCCAATGGCAATTGCTGTGGAAATAGAATTCGGTGTGAAATACCAGCAAAAATTCAGAAAATTAATTCAAAATCAAGTAAAGACATCAAAATCTGATGAGAATTGTGAGCAAAAAAATAAATAGATCAAAAAATCAGCTAGGTACATCAAGCTTCTGATTCGTTGATTTTGAAATCGTTATTTCTTTTATACCATTTGAAGTCTCGAACTACTTGGTGCCTTTAGGTATAGCTAAAAGTCGATACCCTTTTCCAAAAGACACATATGTTACATAATCGTTTTATTTATCTATAATTATCCGTCGAAGTATTGATCGAGAACTACGAAATTTTCTTAAAATAACTTTCGAAGAAGAAAAAATTAATTTCTCAGCTGTGTCGAAAGTGTCCTCCTACGATTCGTATGGCAATATTAATACTAGATTTAAAAAGTTGACGGTTTCGAATGTTAACTTCGCACGAAAGGGTGTAACACGATATAACAATTTAGAATTAATCTCCATTTTCAGATAAATAACATACGCACGACGACGCGACACGAAGGCCCGACGTTGTGATTATAAAATAATTTGACAACGATAACTAGTACCGGGTGAAATAATTTATCCTCTTTTGTTCACTTCACGTTTAGAAATTTGCAACTTAATTATTCGATAATTAGATCTACTAAATTTTACCTGGTCCTATGCATGTTGTTTATTTACTTCCGAGATTTCTCATGCGATTAGTGTTTTGTTGATACGAAATTTTGGTAACGTGATTCAAAACTTGCTAGAGTGAAATTGAGGGCGACTGGAATGAGATTGATTTAGGTGTTTTTCGCAGTTCAAATTTAACGTTTCAAAATTTCTACTTTTATACGAAGACGAAGATGCCTCTCTTGGGATAAGCAGCATAATCGACGGATGTGGTAAACTCTGTAAACAGTCATCAATTTCATTTTGGAGAAAATTTCTTTGAAATGTTAAAGTATAAAGGTATATACTCGTACTTTTTAGGTTTAAAACTCCGCCGGTTTTTTCCTTCTTCGCAAAGTAAAGTTTACAATTTTGTTTAATTTTTTTTGGGCGAATTTAGCGCGGAAAACTCTTTATTGTATTTAAATTATCGCCAACACTTTTCGGTGCACAATCGCGAAATGAAATGAAAATGTAAATTCGATTCTTTTTTTCAAGGTTTTTAGACTAACTATTCGGGTATGAGAAAAGTCGATATTAAGTATTTTAAAATAGATTTACATCGGGGTTTTAATTTAACTCGAGCCATCGAGTAACTACGTAATAATTCGCCTTAAAAAGAAAAACCCGCGTATTATTAGCTATTTTAGCAAATCGTTTCTTTATCGAGACTTGAAGCAGAACGATTGTTAATACGTTTTCCGTTTAATACAAAAGCCAGTTTAAAGAATCTTTGGTTTTAAAGCTCGCAGCAGGAAAATAGCGAATAAACTGCGAGTCCTAAAAGATTACCTTGTTCTTATGCTTGGTAAACAATTTAAATTGGTTTGTTTTGGCGGTACGGTGATGCTGGTTGCCGGGTGTGATTTTCAACATTGACCCCTTTTTTTTTATCCATCTACCCGCCAAAGCAACGTGCTGGCGTTCGTTTCCGGAATTATTTATGCAACGCGAATAGATCAAAAAATTTTTTCCAGATATTTCCCCGTTTATGCGTAGGAATATCAATGAAGTTTTTTGCCTGTCGACGTAATTGTTTGCTTTTTTACTTTATTTAGCGGTTTAAACCGTCGTCCCTCGTCGGTTGCCTGCTTTCGACAAACAAATTATCGCGTGGTAATTTGCGAACTATGCGAAGGTGAATAAAAAGAAGTGTAATTAAGGGTTGAACCGAAAAAATTAAAAACGTGTAGTAAGTGGCGTTAATTAAGAAAAAGAAATTTCATTTTCTTTGCAGTTGATAATATTTTTCATAATTTACGCCGCAATTAAACAATGCTTCGGCGAAGTCGAGACGTTTAAAAATACTCCGCATTAATACTTATACGAAAATTCTAAAGTGTAATGGAAAATGTCCATTATCTGTATGCTCGAAATTATACCTATTTTCTCGAGTCTTATATAAACGAAAGACTTATAATTTGTGTTGGCGGAATTATACGTAGGTACGAGTAGAGAACTGTAGACGTATTATGACGAATAGTTGCATTATATCTCGAGCTTTCCTCGTATAGTTACTAGATTTTAGTGGAAAATTTCAAATGGTAGCTCATATGCATATAAAGTGTACATGGATACGGTATACCTATACATACGTGTATCTATTATGTAGCTAGATGCCCTGCACAGCCGCAGATTCATTGTAGTTAATAATGCTTTAGTACGTAGTTTGCAAATGGAAACTACCTTGGCTAGGAATTTAATATTTTCGAATTATTTAATCTGCATATATGATCAGAAATTCCTCGATGCGATTTTTTCCCCCCAAATGAAGTTAAGAGAGCACTTTAGGCACCCACGTTTTCATATTTTGGCAATACGTGCAAAATGAATCGTTTCAAGAGTAATAAAAAATATAGGTAGGTAGGTACTTTGTAGTATTTTCAACAAAAAGAAGCCCAAATATTTACGCAGGTTTATATTCATACTTATTAGTCATGTCGAACACCCACTCTTTTTTCTAAGCTTGGATTTTTTATTCATTCAGTAGGTATATCCAAATTAGAGCTCAAGATCTATAGCAGCATCATGAGAAGAAACTGCTTAAAAATCCTTTTTTCGTCTGCAGCACTCGTACACCTCGATCATTAACTCTGAAAAGAAAAAAAAATCCCAAACAATTTTACAAATGCCCACCCAAACACCATTATAATGAATCTTCGTTCTGTTTTCCTGCTTTTTTGACTGAAATTTAGGACAATGGAACAGAATTTGTCTTTTTTTTTTCACCGGTTCCTAAATCTACTGGAAAAAAAATCAATTTAACAATCACGTTTTTATAGTCAAAGGTTAAAAAAGCTTAAAGTTGTCAAGGGAGAAGATATATTGAATCCGGGCCTTAGTTTTGCATTTACTTTTACTTGTAAAGGTTTTAAGGTGTTCTGTTTCGAGAATAGCTTCCAATTATATTCGCAATGTTGAAAGTTTCAAGTTTTCGTATATAAAGTTGTTTATGGAAGTTTTTAAATTACTAAAAATCCATTCGTTTTTGTCACCCCCGGTATACGAAGATGATGCGTAATATCTTAAGTAAGTGAAAAACTAAGTCGTGGTGCATTGCACTCGACGAAAATGTTTATTATGAGTTTTATTTTATTCGCTAGTGTAAATAATTGAGTGATAATTTTTAAAAGAAATGTTTACGGATGAGTTAGCTCTTATAGTTGATAATTTCCATTCGATTAGGAATGCAAAGCTATTGTAAAATTTAATAATCTGATGAGTGATTTTTTAAGTAGGAGGTGAAAGGGATGCTTTTACTGGGGTACGAAATATGACGAGCAAATTTTTTGGAAATTTTTTAATCGAAGTTGAAGCATGTAAGAAAATGCTATAGTCTGTTTCACTTGAGAAAGTACAAACAAACCTGGAGATTTTTCAACATGATTGGTTTATCGTTATCATAAAGGAATGCGATTGATTTAAATCGATATTTGTTTGTATTTTCTCAAGTGAAATAGATTATTGAAGTGTAATTTATTGAGAATTGAATTCGATGTTGATATTGGGAAACATCGATTTTATTTTTTCCATTTTTGAATTGGTTTTTGCATGCTGTGTCAAATTATGATTGATTTGCTGTTAAATCGATTTTTCGATTATCTATATGTCAAAAATCGAATGTTAAGAAATTCGATAATCGAAAAAGTCGATAACAATGTTCGACTTTTGAGTTGTGTTGGTCGATTTAATTCGATAATATTGAACTATTTCTCGAGTGACAGTAGGTAGTTTGATTGAAGATCGATATTAATAAGTGAACTTTATCGATTTTGTTTTATCGATTTTTTAATCGTTTTTCCCGTACTCCGTAAAAATATTAGGTAAGGGGTTGTAAAATCGATTTTTCGATTATCGATATATCAAAAATCGATTCTTGAAAATTTGATAATCGAAGAAATCGATAACGATGTTCAATTGTTCAGTTGTGTTGATTAATTTATCCAGCAGTCAATATCAAAAAAGTCGATTTTTGGAAAATTTGGAAATCTGAACTAAGAGTATTTCTCCAATGACAGTACGTTGAATATCGATATTAGTAATGATGAACATCGATTATGTTTTATCGATTTTTTAATCGTTCTTTCCGTGCTCCGTAAACGTATTATGTAATGCATTGTAAAATCGATTTTTCGATTATCGATATATCAAAAATCGATTCTTGAAAATTCGATAATCGAAGAAATCGATAACGATGTTCGACTGTTCAGTTGTGTTGATCAATTTATCCAGCAATCAATATCAAAAAAAGTCGATTTTTGGAAAATTTGATATCTGAACTAAGAGGATTTCTCGAATGACACTACATTGAATATCGATATTAATAATGATCAACATCGATTATGTATTATCGATTTTTTAATCAGTTTTTCCGAACTTCGTTGGCATATCATGTGGGTAATTTATGGTAAAATCGATTTTTCGATTATCGATATAATCAAAAATCGATAGTTGGCCAATTCGATAGTCGAATAAATTGATAAAAATATACGATTGTTGCGGTGTGTTGATCAATTTATTCAATATCCAAAAAGTTTGGTTTTGGAAAATTTGATAACTGAACTACGAGTATTTCTCGGATGATGGTGCATTGAAGATCGATATTAATAATGAACAACATCGATTATGTTTTATCGATTTTTTAATCGTTTTTTCTGTACTTCGTAGTAGAAATATCATGTAATTTATTGTAAAATCGATTTTTCGATTATCGATATTATCAAAAATCGATAGTCGGCAAATTCGATAGTCGAATAAATTGATAAAAATATACGACTGTTGCGGTGTGTTGATCATTTTATTCAACTCAACAGTCAGCATCCAAAAAGTTGATTTTTGAAAAATTTTAAAACTGATCTCTAAGTACGAGTATTTCTCGAACAACTAAATTGAAGATCGATAATTCGATATTAATAATGAATAACATCGATTATGTTTTATCAATTTTTTAATCGTTTTTTCTGTACTCCGTAGAAATAATATGTAATGCATTGTAAAATCGATTTTTCGATTATCGATATATCAAAAATCGATAGTTGAGAAATCCTATATCGAAAAACTTGGTGTCAATGTACAAAATTAGATTGTCACTACAATCGATTTTTATATGGTTATTCGAAATATCAGATAGATTGAAATCGATTTTTAAATAATTGATATCTAGAAAATCGATTTTTAAATAATCGATATCTAGAAAATCAATTTTTAAATAATCGATATCTAGAAAATCGATTTTTAAATAATCGATATCTAGAAAATCGATTTTTAAATAATCGATGTCTAGAAAATTGATTTTTAAATAATCGATATCTAGAAAATCGATTTTTAAGTAATCGATATCTAGAAAATCGATTTTTAAGTAATCGATATCTAGAAAATCGATTTTTTGAAAAATCGATTATCGAACTTTTTGAAAAAATTTTGCATCAAAAATCGATTTGGATTTTATGCAGTATCGATTGCTTATTTCGATTTTCGATAATCGATTTTTATATACTGACTTGATATTTTGAAATATTGTTCAATTTATAACAAAATCGATTTTCAGCTATCGATTTTTCAAAAAATTTACCATTCATGATTCATAATGTTACATTATCGATCTCTTCATATTGCTAAATAATAGAAAAATAATTTGGACTTGTAGACTCTAATCTACTAATACTGTAACTTTCCAATTATCAATATTTTCAAGTCAACGAGTGTATTTTCAAAAGCATTAATAAGCTCCTTGCTCCTGCAAATTAGGGTCAAACAAACATGTACGTAAATACATGAATTCGCAAGATTGTTTGCCTATTTTGCTGATGAAAGGCTTTACTCTTGGGCTGTGGCCTGTAGCACATCCTTTATAAATGCCCATCGACCCTCTTTTCACCTTTGTCTTCTGTATCATGTGGTTTTATCAAAGTACAGCGTTCGATAAGTGATTATAAATCAGTAATTTGAATAATAATTTTGATTGATGAGTTCGTATTTAACATTATGTAATATCAGGCTGAAGCCAAATGCTGATATTTCACCTCGAGATTTTTCAGCCCTTCTTTCGCGTTCATTCACTCCATTCCACTTGTAGAGTTGATGTTGTTTTCCTATGAAAACGACGCAGTTAGTTAAGAAAATAAATTAAATTTTTGTTGTTCAATCACGACCCTTACGCGTTTCTGTATTTAAAAACATTTTCGCCATCATTATAGGCCTACCTATCTTCCCCAGTTACCAATTAAAAGGCTAATAAAAAAATCATAAGAATGTCGAGTTATATTTTGCTAATATTAATTTTACGTTTACGAAGTAAATCTCTACTAATTGATCTAATAGAAGAATGCCTAACCGCATTTTAATGAGGTTTAAAATTCGATTTAATTTCGAGTAATTTTCGGAATAAATTATAAAAGTATTAAAAACTTGGCAACTTTGTGGCGGTGATTTTAACGGGTTTAAAATTTTAATACCGCAACAAAAATCCATTTTGAAAAAATTTTCAGCTGTGTAAAATTCGCACCAAATGTTCGATTATTTTGTTATTGCGAAAAAGCAAGCATTTCTCGAAGGAAACATTAAAGGCCAGTGAAGGAGAAGAAGGGGTGGCCCAAATTATGCAGGTACAAATGGGTTTGTATACAATTTTCTTGTAACGAATTCGCATCCCAAGTAATGGCGTAAATTTACTAAATAGCCAAAATATGTGTGCACTGTGCTCGATTCAATTCACGTGTTACATTTACACGTACGTTGAGTATATTGTATGTAGTTACAAGTTGCGGAGTATAAAGTTGATGATTTCTATTCAACATACGCGTTTATTTCACAATATCCCTATGTTCGCAGCATATCTTTTGAAGTTTGATCGTATAAAGGTTGAGAATTCGCCTTTGTGGTTTAATATTCATTCGTTTCGAGGATGAGTGATTGTTTGGATGTTTCGAAGACGAAATTTGAAATGCTATTTGCGTTAAATATTTGCATTAGTACGTCGAGTTATATTACTTAATCTGGATGATGATTCGAATCGCTTATTTATGAACATCTGCTTTAAAAGTTGCTCAGCTGCGGTGTGAAGTAAAAATTCGATAGCATACGTTTTAAATATACATAAATATACCTACCTGGATGCTCGTCGTATAGGTATAGCTAAACGCTGACATATCTGAAACACCTTTGAGGCGTTAATTATTGCTGGCGAAAGTTTCCATTGAAGGGAAATTCTCATTTTCTCTTTCGCGTGAAACGTTTTATTACGAAATCTGCTCGTTCGAGGATGAATTATTGAATATTTCATTTAGAAAATTTCTCTCATCTCGTGTGCGGAATTTTTTTAAATAAAAAATATAATACTGGAATCAACCTAGTCGAAATTTTTTTTCGTACGTAGGTTGAAGAGCAACTGAGCACCTGTTGAGAAAAAAAAACACGAAAAATTATCGCTTTAAAATTCCTCGTAATCCTATCACGTTTTTTTAGAACAATGCTAAATAAGATTTTGCTGAGATGTTTGTCGTGGATTGGCGTTGAACAAATATCTTAGAGTGAATTCGAACGTCTCGGTAATTCTAGGCTTACATTTTGAGTATATTGTTTTTTGTAGGTATTCGAAAGAGAAATATTTTTTTGTTTGTATTCTCTTGTGTAGGTATACAACGTCAGAGTGAAAATCCTCGTTTTATGAGAGCGATATTTCGAAATAAGTTGTGAAATTCGCAGTAATTATTTTAAACGTAAATTGGATAGCTTTTTCGTTCGTTTGCAAAAAAAATTCGCTGCTTTGTCACTCAAACCAAAAATCGAGGTATCTTATTCTCAGTTTTTATTTTTATAATTTCGTGGAAAAATACGAGAGATTTTTCATGTATTTTTATACATCTCACGTAGGTAAGCATAATTTTACGAATACAATTTTATACCTACAGCTGAATTTTTCAAACAAATTAATCAAATTTTCATAATTGGAAATAGCTTACTCTTGTTCAAGGTAATTTTCATTTCACCCCCTTTCACCTACGATATGTTTCGTTACATGAGGCAATTTTTCACCATGTTATTGAAGTTGGTAACGTGAACTGAGAGAAACCTCTATACAGATGCTAATTAAACCAATAAAATTCTATGGTCGAAATTATCATCGGTGGTGAAATTTTTACCCCATAATGGCGCCATTCTTTCGCAACAGTCATTCATTCGATACTGACGAATAAGATTTGAAATAGGTGATGGTGGAAAAAATACACTGTTTACGTATGCAATATGTAAAATACCCTGTTTATGGCTTTTTTTTATTATACCTCGAAAGTTAATTATAAGCTATCCCACGTGTCCCTCTTCTTTTTTTTTTCAAATATGAGAATTAATTCGATTGAAGTTTGATTTTTTTTTCGTTATGGTTCTTCGTATAAAAAATGATTCTTCGTAAGTATTAATGAAGTTGAAACTTTCGAATTTCGAACGAATGTAAAATTTTTATTTTTTTGCGAAGATAATCATTGACCTTTATTTTTCTATACTTTTGCGCTGAATCTTGATGAATGATTCCTTAATTGAAAATTTCTACGCTTTCCAAGTGTTTATCGTAAAAGTGATTTTCGTTTGGTGAAATTTCGATGGTGCGATTGATACCTCTCAAGGGAACCTTCGATATCGTCGCGTCATATTGCATTTGAAAAATACATCGAGAGATGAAAACAGCATCTTGAATTACCTATTTTTAAATTTACAGTTGTAGGTATTTCAGCTGATTTTAAAACATATAAAAATTTGAAAAATATTTCAAAATTTCAAATTTTGTATGCAAGCTCTAAAAAGCAACTAGAAATAATGAGAAATTACGTTGGAAAAAAATAAGTGTTCAATTTTTCAAAAATTGATGAAAAGTCCGGCAGAATTAATTAGTGAAATCAGCCCGAACTCTTCTAAACCTTGCAAATCACGTCTCATGATGTAAAAAAAATTTCGAAAAAAGTAATCTCCCTCTTCGTCTTCACTTCACTTCACGATTCGGAGCTCTTTCATCGAATTATCTTCAAAAAAAAAATTTCTAGTCCATGTTCAGCAACTAAGTATTTTTAACTTTGCTTTGGTAAAAACGAAGGAAATTTTTCATTCGTTGGTACAAAGTTCTCGTAAAGATATTTTCGTGATACTTTTTTTTTCGATTTTGGTTCTTTCTTTTATGTTTTTTTCTTTATTTTAGGTTTTCAAACGTGTAAAAAACTCCATAAATGGTGAGATCCGCCATTCAGGAAAAATACTAATGTATAGAGTTTCCTCACGTACTTAATTTTTTGAACCAAGGGTTGAAAATCGCAGAAAATGTTACTGAAAAATCGTTATTTCGACTTTTTCTGTCATGAAAACTCCGAAATACGAGGGCTTTGACTTCTGGTGAAAAAATTTCTAATAATTAATATTTTAGTGGAGAAAATTCGCAACCTAGAGCCAGTGATTATAATTTTGTTCATGTTCGTTTCGTGAAAAAAAAAAGTTTTCCAAGTTGAAAAGTTTCAAGTTTGTTCTTCTAATAATTTTTTTTTTTTTTTAAGAATGAAGATAAACATAAATTAATCGTTATGTATTCTAGGTTGCAAATTTTCCTTTTCTACAATAATTATTTTAGAAATTTTCTCAATGTAATTTGAGTTTTTCTTATCCACATTTGATATACTTGAAGGTAATTTTTCCAGCATTGATTTGAAATAATTCTTCACTTTTATCTAAAATAACTTCAATAAATGGGAATAGGTGGATGGTGGTGGCTGGTATTAAAATATGGGTCCGTTACCCCCTTCCTTGCCTCTCAAAATCGATTTCGGGGGTGGGAGTAGTGCTGAATAATTGTGTCCATTTTGTACCGATTTGTACCGCAAATTCCAGAATTTGTGCTCCTAATGGTCTATCCAGGGGGTGGGCCTAGAGAGCCCGGGCCCACTTGAAGCCATCTCGAGCTCACGTGTGGGCCACCCGTTCATAAAATTTGTCAAAAAAGCTCAAAATTCCGACAACTTGTAATATATTATTGAAAATTTCGAATTTTTGTAAAAAACAAATAACAAATTCTACTTAATTACCTATTAAAAATACATTTTTCCATTTTTTGAAAACTTTTGGGTAGGTACCTACCTAAGTGAAATTTTCATAAAGCAATGAAATTTTTTGCTTATTTTTGAATAATATTCATTCAATTTTGACATGGATATGTCTAATGGCTGGGGTCAATCCTAAAAAAGTGTCCATTTTTT
>FIZU01012284.1:0-19704 GCA_900064475.1 Pseudococcus longispinus | reverse complement strand
AAAATGACACTTTCTACTTTGAAATCACCATTTTGACCAAAAAATGACAATTTTGACAAAAAATTACAGTTTTAGACTAGAAAACAAAAACTGACAAAAAGTGACAATTTTGAACAAAAATGACAATTTTGACCAAAAAAATGACAATTTTGACTAAAAACTGAAAATTTCAACCAAATATGACTGTTTAGTCGGTTTGTACGGAATACTAGCTAGGAGGATGGGGAGCTTGCGGCCCAGCCACCTGATCATTAATAATATGAAAAAAATGGTCAAAAAATGATGTAAATCGTCAAAAACATTGCACATGTACAAAATTTTCACAAAAAACAGTGAAAAAAAATCGTAAAAATTATCGAAAATGCCTTAAAATTGCGAGAAGAATGGTTAAAATGGTTGAGGTTTGCATGAAAATCATTTTAAATATTGTAAAAACGGTCGTAAAATCAGTACAAACTTCGTTAAAAAGGTCTAAGAAGTATTAAAGTATCGAAAATCTCGGTATTGTGAAAATATTCCTAGAAATCGTTGTCAACTGTCGTAAAACTGGCTGAAAAACTTATGAAAATGTTGAAATATTTACAAAAATAACGAAGAAATGGTATAAAATCATGAAAATTTTAGTCCTTTTCACGAGATTTCCAACCAATTTCTTGATTTTTCGATCGTTTTTACAATATTCTCATTGATTTTTGTGACAATTTCGATAATTACACATTCGACGATTTTCATACTTTTTTGATCATTTTTTGCGTATTTCAAATTATTTTTATGAAATTTTAAACAATTTTTACGAAATTTTTACCAATTATTGCATATAACAATTTCAACAATTTTTTTTTAATTTTTTACGATTTTCATTACTTTTTTAATAATTTTTTTTGTTTCTCAAATGATTTTTGGAAAATTTTAACAATTTTTTATGAGATTTTTGACAATTTTGAAGATTTTGTGTCCATTACGATATTTTTACCAATTTTTATGACAATTTCTATAAGTAATTTTCACAACATTTTCAACAATATTTTTGAAAATTTTTATGCAAATTTTGGGCTGGTTTCTATGAAATCTTTAACCACTTTAACAACATTTTCAGCAATTTTCATGGTTTTTATAATCGATTAATTTATCATTTTGAATGATTATGAAAATTTTAACAAATTTTAGTATATTATGTTTGAACAACTTTTACAATCTGGAATCATGTCTGAAAATCATCCGAGGTAACAAAATTTTAGCACGCGAAAATCTGTTGTAAAAATTTACTCAACACGCTTCCCCCCTCTCCCTTAAGACATACCACTGTCGAAATTATTCCATAGATAAAGTTTATGGGGGTTACGAAATTTTTCATGAAACTCTTTTATACAGTATGCTTGTATTTTATCAGGCATAATAATTAAACATACAAATTTATTGGACGATTAACTTGGATTAAATTTAAAAACAAAAAAATTACCATCATCATCATTATTTGTTTATTTTGAGTCACCATAACTACAGATGTCTTAAGTGTCATGGTGTGAAATATTTTTTGACGTTATTGAAGCATCAGATTTTTGGTAAATGTTGTACAATTATTTTGGCGAAGTTCAATATTGCATACTTCCTAAAGATACCTAATTATAATACTTTACTAATCGACATTTTTTAATTTCTTTGTTTCAGGTAAGCCTCAAATTTCATAATGAATGGGTGAAAATTAGAAAAAATAAAAATGAGTGAGTTATTGTTTATGCATAATGATATGTATTTGTATGCATAGGCCATTATCTTGAGCAGGGAGTGGAAAGCCCCCTGCAGCCCCCATTTTTACTCGGAGGTGGAAGTACTGGATTAGATTTGGATATATTTCCCAACTTTTTTCAATATTTATTGGAATCTTGTCGTTGTGGAGACCCTAAATCTGGCCCTATTTAAGCACCCATATCGATACGATAACTTCACGAAAATTGCTTATTGTTACTCTTCGTTTGTTTGAGGCATCAACGCATGTACGTAATCGACGTATCCGCAGAATATACCCGCATTCTCGTATCATTCGTACTAATAAAGTCGATCCGATCGCAAAGTAAATTTTCAAATAAGTACCACAAATTCTACAACATACCGAGCAAATAGCACAAGCCGCATAATACCTTCAGGCATTTCATACCAAGTTCAAAATTAAACGTCGCCAGTATTTGTTTTTCCTTCCTCCTTTTATACGAGTTACTCATTCTAGTCGAATTATTTTCTCCGATTCCTTCGTCCCGGTGTTTCTTCCTTTTAGCCCGCAATCATTTCCATTTCATTAGGTTATTATAACTACCTAATCTGTTTATATTTTCGTGCGAATGATCCATTTTCATGCAGGAAAAAAACAGGATGGCGTTCGCAGTTGAAAACAAAAATACCGATTGTTGTGAAATTAATCTCGTTCCTTTTCCAATTATTTCTTCTCGTATTACCTACCTGAGAAAAAAAAGTGAAAATAAATAAGGAACTTGTTATTTACACGATGGACGGGGGATTTATGTTTTGAAACAATAAGCGTGGGTAATCCCCGAAGAAAGCTGTATAGAAATGAAATTGTACGAGTACCTGGCACTAAATAAATATCATCGGAATATCGAATTAATAAATTAGGTACCTAATCGTAATTCGAATGTCTACATTGGTTAATTTGTCAAACAATCGAGAAAATTATTGAGGTAATTCAAAAATGCTTTGAAAAATTGATAATTTATTAATTTACAACATGTCAATAATGAAAAAATGAAGAAAGATTGAAACAAAACAGCATCGTATCTACTTATTTCAACGGTAATGTAATTTTATCACAGAATTTAGTTGAACAATGTTGTTGCTATCTCCAATACCCTTCTCTCCCCTCCCTCGATCATTCTTCAGGACTCGCCATTCTTGCAGTATTTGCTTCCAAGTGGTAAACTCTTCCAAAATTGGTACGTTTTTTTATACAAATTCGTCCTCATGGTACCATTCCAGTCGAGGAACATGAATTCGATTTTGTCAGATGTCATTGGTTCCCAAGATCCGATTAGATTTTCGTTTATTTTCATCGGTGAATTAGGATCGCTTTTGAAAGAAACAACGTCATTAAAAAAATCACTTTCAGATGTGAATATTTGTTAAATAGAGCGAATGTTTCCAAACCTCGAGTATACAAAATTGATCCATCGTTTGATTAATTCTTCACTGAATGTGATATCTCGATCGGTGAGTAGGTCGGCAGATTCTTGTCGATGAAAAAGCAATGGTAGTTCGTTGCCATGGCTGGCACCTGTCGAAAAAGAATGAAATAGGTATGATTTTCAATCATGTGGCAAACAAAATTTATACTTGAATGTTTCGAAAATTGTTTAACATGATTATAGGTAGAATAACATTTTTAATTGAAATAGTTGTCTTGAAAATTATGCAAAAGTTGATATAATTCTAATAAAATTGAGTAAAATATAACAAAATTGTTTGAAAATGTCATGAAAAATATTTACAACGTGAGAAAACATCGTTAAAATTTCCTAACCAAATTTGATGAAATTCAAAAAATTTTTAATAGCGTTAAAATTGCTCAAAATATAATTAAAATTCTTCAAATTTTGAAAACAAGATTACCAACCATAAAAAATTGTTGAAAATTATTCAAAAATCGATGAAACATCAACAAAATTGTATCTAATTTTTCAGTAATTTTGAAAATGAAATAGAAATTGTTCAAAATGTCAAAAAAATTGTCTACTTGAAATAAAACTCGTACAAAAATGACATAAAAATTGATGAAATTCTATTAAAAAAATATGTAAATGTTGCCAAATTTATTCAAAACATCATAAAGGCTTGAAAAATTTCAATTTTCATGAAATTAATTTTTTTTCGTAATTTTTGTTGAATTTTTACAACATTTTTAGTAATTTTGACACAGCTTAAAAATTAAAAAAAATTTCGAATGTAATTTTTTTCAAAATTTCAATCAATTTTTACACTTTTTTAATATTTTTGTACAATTTTAACAATATTTTGAACAACTTTCATAACTAGTTTACGAATTTTTTGTTTTTTGCGAACAATTTTAATGATATTTTAATCATTACCATGAGTTCGTGACATTTCCAAAATTTTTCTTGCATTTTATACATTTTATTCACAATTTGATTCCAACAGTTTTCGCCTCCCTCTCATTTTATAAACTTTTAAAATTATTTTTGAACTATTTTCCCAACATTCGCGCCATTTTAGTCAAGTATTTGTTACACATTTTGATAAAAAATTTCAAAGATCTGACGATTGATCTATTTTGATTGATTCTAGTTAAAGCAAACCAGCTCAGGTACCTAAAAGTTTGTCATAATATCCGAACTTATTTTGCACCGACAACGAATAATTCGCTCTGTAATCGAACAAATATACATATTTTTGACCCGGGTACGAGTGTATAGCATCCATTGTACAAACACTAAACAATCCATGAGTGCACATCTGAAACATGAACGTAATATGTAATAATGCGATATTCATATTGCCTATTTCAAAATATTTCTTCAGGAGAAACTTTACCGAAGTCATTTCATCACTCGTTTCCACGTTGATTTCTCGATTTCCAAAATAATGCGTTTTCAAAGCTCGCGAAATATAATTCAAATGTTTCGTTTCGGTGTCCCAGAGGTATTGCAATGTTATAGGGAACAGAAGTTTAAAATTTGAGCCTATTTCGACAGCTAATTTTCCATCGTTGTCTAAGTACCCTGTTGACAAACGCGAAGAAAAAAGGTATAAATCGATTTTTTCAAAATTTCTACTTTTTATTCAAAAAAAATTGGCAATGATAAGTCAAAATCGAAAGACGTTGACAATAATTGACAGTAGGTAATAAAGTCATATCTCAAAAAAATTTCATTAATCACAGAAAACGACACAAAATCGACTCAGGGAGGGGAGACGTTGGACTAAAATTTATAAATTGTCAATAATATCGAGCAAGGTGAATTTTATGTTTTTTGACCTCCCGAATCAGCTTTTGATGTTATTTTATCCAAAAAAAAAACTGAAACCGAGGATGAGGGGGTTCACAATCAAAATATCAAATTAGATATCAATTGTGAATTTTTTCCACTTCTGGTATCCATGACTGAGGTAACTCTTGGTCAAATCACCGAAGGGAGTTCCAGATAGATGAGGGGAAGAGGAAGTGCAAAAATCAATTTCATCGATGTAATCGATAGAGGTATCGTTACTTGATCGTTCAAGTCTGTTTTTGATGTTATTAAATGCAAAAAAAAATAAAATACGATTTATGGTCGAAATTAATCCAGATATGGATTCCACAGGTTAAAAAATTTTCCAAAAATTTGAGTTAAACCTCCCTCACTTTTGGAGTCAGTTGCTTTTGATTTTTTTTTTTGTAAAATGTCATCAGAAATTGTGCCCGAAAGTTCAGAAAAATGAAAAAAATATCAATTTTGATACTTCACTCGTTAAAAATGTTGATTTTGGTACCTTTCCCCCTCCCCCATCCCTAACACCTTGAGATTTTCAGTTCAAAATTCCCTTGTCAGGAATGAATTTCAGAGGTAAAAAGCTCGAGAGTTCAGAAAAATGAAAGAAATCCATTTTGACACTTTGCTCGATGAAAATGTTAATTTTGGACCTCCCCCCCGGGGGGAGGCCCCCCCCAAATTAGGATTTTTAGTCCAAAATTACCTTGTTGGGAATGAATTTCAGAAGTAAAAATCATAACTAATTACACATTTGATAAAATAGCGCCAGAAACGCACTCGAGACGAGGTTTAAAGTGAACCAACCTTATAACTCAAAACGAAGAAAATTTACAGCATTTAAAATGTAATAACTCGAAATGATTTTTTCAAAGATCGATACCTGCTGAAGAAACCGTTGAATAAAAAATGAATCTTTTTGAAAAGTAGAGGCTCGGAGGTTTTTTTAAAAATGTGTTTGATCACCTGAAATTATCAAAAAATTGTACCCCAAAAAGACGTTCGAATTATGAGAATTTCTTTAATTGTAATTTTTCAAAAATTTGCTGTTTTGGCATAAGTATGACATTATTACTCGAGATGTGCGTTATGTACATATTTTTCATGCTCATACTTACGAGATACTTTGAAAGCAGCTTCTGCTGTAGTCATTCCGATCAACCAAGGCAAATCGACGCTCGAATATTGACCACAATTCGGTATCTCGGTGAGAAAAGCTTGCTCGGAGTTTTTATCTTCGACGGTAGGTCTGAATGTGGCATCTGGATCAAGATCCCAAATCTGAGAGGAAAAATATCAAAATTTTACCTTTTTGGTAGCTGCTGAAGAAGAAAAAAAAGCAGGAGAGGTTCGTATATCACTTACATACATGGTTTCTTGTACTATAGGAGTGATATTCGGATCCATGGCCATGAAACACTCGTACATATCTTGAGAAGAATTAACACTTGGACATCCGATTTTGATGGCGAATTCTTTGGCGATGCCTCGGGCTACATCGGGACCGAAATATCCGATACGACAGAATCCTCCACCGCTTTGGATGATGACTTTGTTAAATAATCCTGTTGATTTAATGTCCAAGTGGTCAGTAATATTGGTATCAATATGTAATTCCAGAAACATTTTTATTGATAATTAATTATAGTGCAATCACCTTTACTGGCAGGCGATAAGGTATGCAAATGGACCGAAGTTGCTCCGGAGCTATGACCGTGAAAAGTTACTTCGTCAGGGTCGCCTCCGAAACGACGAATGTGCTTTTGCACCCATTTTAATGCCAATGTTTGATCCTTTAGACCGAAATTTCCCGGAATTATCGTGTCTCCGGTGCTCAAAAATCCTGGGGAAAAAAATGTATTCATACAACTGTCTCAACCATAACCTCTTCTGGAGGGATTAAATGTGTATTTTCGTTGAAATTTCTATTTTTGGCAGTTTTCAATCGAATTTTATCAAACTTGCAGGGATAGTAGACATAATGCAGGGAAATTAGACATTTTGATCGGATAAATTTAGGGAAAAGATTTTTCTCATGGAGTCTCCAGGAATGCTGTCCTTCTTAACATATAAAAAATCTAGGGAAGTTTAACCAGGGTTTTTCCCCCAAAATCCACATTTTTGCCCCCAAAGGTGTTTTTTTGTGTTTTTCTTTGTTTCTAATCAAGCTACACAAAAATACTTCAGATAAAAAATGTGTAGAATTAAATTTCCCATAAAAAAGGTTATTACCAATTTTTCGGTATCATCAATAGAAAGCTCATAAAGTACCTTCGAAAGTTTTGCATAGGACAAATACTGTGAAGTGCAAAAAAAATTATAAAACGAAATTGAAAAAATTGCTACAAAATATATTTTTGATTTATTTAGCAAAAAAAATTTAGTTCTGTTTGAACCCCCTAAGTGGCTTTAATTGACGTCTCACCCTCCTCAAAATACAGTTTTTCACGTTTATCTTTGTTTCTAATCAAGCTACAGAAAAATGTTATGAACAAAAAATATGAAGAATTAAATTCCCAATAAAAAAAGTCATCATCAGTTTTTTGGTAGCGGTGATAGAAACCTCACAAAGTATTTTCGAAGTTGGCTTATGAAACCAACTGATCAAGCTTGGTCGATTAAAACTCACACGCGACTGGTTTCTATCACTCCTACCCAAAATTTGATAATGACTTTTTTTGTTGGGAATTTAATTCTTCGCACTTTTTGTTCACGATATTTTTTTGTAGCTGGATTAGAAACAAAGATAAACGTGAAAAACTGTGCACTGCTTATGAAAATTCCACCAATGTGTCACCTTCAGTACTCCACAGCGCCACTCCTATGGTTCACACAAAGAAATGTATGAGAACAAAGTTATAGGAAATTTTATGTAGAATACTTCCCCTTTGTATGTTTTTCCTCGTAAAAATCAAATCTTGACGAAAAATTGCAAAAAACGTATTTTAAGGGGAGTGAGGCGTTAAAAAAAACCACTTAGGGGGTTCAAACAGAACTAAATTTTGATATGTAATGAAATACACGACTTTTTCTACTAAACAAATCAAAAATATATTTTGTAGTTATTTTTTCGATTTCGTTTTACAATTTTTTTACATTTTACAGTATTTGTCATTTGCAAAACTTTCGAAGGTACTTTATGAGCTTTCTATTGATGATACCAAAAAATTGGTAATAACTTTTTTTATGAGAAAGTTAATTCTGCACATTTTTTATCTGAAGTATTTTTCAATAGCTTGATTAGAAACAAAGATAAACGCAAAAAACCACTTTTGGGGGGCAAAAATGTGGATTTTGGGGGAGAAGCCCCACTCAGATTTTCCTAGATTCTATATATGTTAATGAGGCCATCATTTCTAACAACTTTGTGATAAAAAATCTTTTCCCTTTTATCAGAGTAACAGCCATATTTTTGTCTAATTTCGCTGGACTAACAGTATTAAGGGAAGTTTTCTAAAGGTCATTTTGGTAACCCCTTTCATAGATGCAATTTTGAAAAAAATATATATTATGTACCAAGTTTAGATGTACAACATCATATTTTTGCAAAACTTCATATCGTGGTGCGTAGGTATCTTCAAAAATGCAAAAAAACGATTTTTTGCATCAAAAGTCGACTGACCACTTGATGAAATTTTTCAAAATCAAAAAATTCAGAATTTTTGAAATTTTTTAAGTCCAAAAAATCGTTTGAAATCTGAATTTTTTTTCGAAGTTCTGAAACAGTCAGCGGGATATCTGAAATTTTTCAAATCCAAAAAGTCGGTGAAAATCTGAAAAATTTTCCTAGTTCAAAAAAATTCTAACAAAATGTCTAATAGTAAGCGTGACAAAATTTCGTGTCGGAATTTCGCGACATTTTTTTGCAGATTAATTATTGCCTATTCGCAAAACGAGGGGGCATACACTTCGGATTTTTTCCACTGTGTATACTTTGATGGGTGTTTTTGCGCCACCCGTTCACTTTTTGAAAAAAAAGCATATAACCTTTTTTGTTGGAAATTTTATATACTTCAATTTTAGTTATTTCCATTTTTTCGTTTTCACGCATATTTACAGAGTAACGGGCAAAAAACCGCGAGGAGGTCTCTTTGGGTCCACATTTGGAGGACTTCCCGAGGAGTGAGGTTCGAGGAATTTTTAGTGGTTAATCAGGACGTCGAAAGGAACATTTTAAAACCAAAAAATTTTTGATATTCCAAAATGCAATTTCCACCATTGTTTTAGTCTAACTTTACTGGACTAATAGGTTCTAACACTTATATTAGTTTGAAAATATAAAATTCTCGAACCAAGTACGCCTATTCGATAATTAGGCATAACAATGATGACGTCATGTTGCATAATATACTGGGGTCCGTTTTGATACGTGTATCCTTCTTTGAAAATTCCTCCAAAAATGTACACAATCACTGGCAAATCATCTCCTTCTCGAGCATTCTGTAAATGACAACGATATTTCATATAGCAACACCCAGATTAGTTAGTGAAATCAGTCTCTATCCTGACTTTGATGTAAAAAAAAATGAGGAAATTCTTGCTCTCTCCTTCCTCTAAATTTGAGGTTATTTTGTTGTCTTAATTTCTAAAAATTTACATTTGAGTAAAATTGAAGAAAATTTTATGTTTTTCTTTGGAGCATAGAGCTCACAGAAGAACACCAAAATGACGCAACGGAGAGGGGGTGTTACACTCTTTCCTATAAATATTTACAGGATTCTACATACCAGAGGAGTATATACATCCAAGTATAGGCAATCTTCGCTACCTTGCGTCGTATTTGTGCCTTCGATGATTTGTATACATAATGGAGGGAGCTGGGTAGCGTCTCGGATACCGGTCCATGGTCCAGCTTCAACCGGAGGCTAGGGAAATTGACATGTGTAAATTAAATTCAAGACCATAGATAGTGATTCTCAAAAAGAATATGTTCTCCCTTACTTTAAACCTCAATTTTCCAACCGGAGGCTGGGCGAAAGGTATTCCATAAAAAGCGTTGAAAATTTTACCATTTCGAGCTGTCAATTGTGTACCGTTCAATGTACCTTGTTCAGTTATAATCAGTGATGGTTCGACTAGAACATGGCATAAGTTGGTCAAGTTTTAACAAAATTATGTACAAGTTCAAGATTTATTTGAAAACGTACCAAGTAAATTCCATAATTTTGTTCCGTTTTAATCACTTTTTCAATTCAAAAAAAGGGCAACTTTTCTCATTTTTTTTCCAAAATTTGAAAAAAGACATTTAGACAACTACTTTTCAATATCGAATACTTTTCGACTACAAAGTCGATTTTATTTTGATTTCGATTTTCTTAGTTTCCATCAATTTTCAATTTGAAGTATCTTACGTGAAATTAGGATTTAATTAAGAAGGGTGTTAATACCTTTAGTCACCTTATTATAAAACGAACTAATTAGTTTACGTACCGGATGAAATGAGGCATGCAGTAATAATAATCAACCAGGGCATAATATTCTAATTTTGCATACGATTAATATATACATTTATTTACATTACAAACAAACATCTCATGTAAGTTAAGATTAAAACAACATACGTGAAGTTGGCGTTGCACGCGTCCAACTGCAAATCGACTATTATTTTTATTAGGTTGGCCTTCGATGAATTATTTTGACCAAACCTGTTTCCAATGGTCTTCTAAAACATGTTGGCTGTGGATTTGATTTATGCCTGTGTGTCGAGTATAGGTGCTCGCAATGATGACGAATGAGGATTTGTTTTACTTTGAAGTAAAATAAATAGTAAAAATTCTGAATATTTGGAATTTGTATAGTGTTTTCAATTATGATATCAGACAAGACTTGATCATGGCAAAATTTGTTCTGTTTTCAATGTGCAATTCATTTCCACCATAATTTTTTCGTTTCAACATGAAATCATCCCTTTATCAATCATTTCGCTGGAGTCGATGGTCCATTTATAAAGTTGATGATTTTGAAAATGAAAAAAAACATTTTGAATACATTTTGTACTTTCAATGTCCACAGAACATAACGAACTGATGCTGAAATGACCACCAATCACGACAGCTTTGACTTGAAATTCAAGTTTAATGTAATTTTATTACAAGATATACCATAACAATATTGAATGTATCCTATTACGGTCTCTAATATCCTCCCCTCTCCTTAAAAAACAATGCTCGATAATTTTTCACATCTTCAGGACTCGCCATATTTGTAATATTTGCTTCCAAGTGGTAAACTTTTCCAAAACTGGTACATTTCTTTGTACATATTCGTCTTCATGGTACCGTTCCAATCGAGGAACATGAATTCGATCCTGTCTGACGTCATTGGTTCCCAAAACCCGATTACGTTTTCATTTATTTCCATCGGTAAATTAGGATCGCTTTTAAGTGAACAAAACCATTAAAAAAGTCACTTTCAAACGTAGATCTTTGTTAAATAGATATAATATTTCCAAACCTTGAATTTACAAAATTGATCCATCGTTTGATTAATTCGTCGCTAAACGTGAGATCTCGATCGGTGAGCAGATCGATAGATTCTGGTCGTTGGAAGAGTAAGTGTACTTCGTTGCTGTGACTGATTCCTAAAGAAAAGAAACAATGCAGTTTTGAGTTTTCAAACATGTGAAAAATAAATCTGCAGGAAATATCGTTTATTGTGAAATAAGTACATTTGAAAGTGCCTATCTTGAATTTTTTTCTTTTTTGGAAAGTTGACTGAAAAATGATAGAAGAAGTTGATAAAATTGAGTAAAATTTTGCAAGAATAATTTCTTCCATTTTATAAGAAATGTCGACTTGGAAAATTATGTTGAAGTTGATCAAATTCAGTAAAATGTAGCAAAACCGTTTGAAAATGTCATGAAAAATATCATAAAAATGAATCAAGTTTCGAATAAAATCATCGAAATTTCCATAAAAATTATTTTATTGATAAAAAGGCTTTGAAGTTCTCAAAAATGAGATGAAAATGTCGTGAAATTCGAGTAAAATTATTAAAATTTAATAAAAATTAGGTAATAATGACATCAAATCTGAAAAATTTTCGAAAATTTCATAAAACTCGTTAAAAATATTGAAAAAGAGGTCAAAAAAATCGTAAAAACTACCTGAAATTTTGTATACGAGTACACTAGGGTGGAACACGAAAAAAAAAATATATAGCTCGGATTTTGACCAAATCCAAGGGGATGGTTCATATTTATATAGGGATGAATCATAGAAAATTTTAGAACCCTAGCTCGAATGGGGGCGGAGCCAGGAGGCCTTAAAGTGGGGTAGCTTTGGTAAAAAACACGGTTTTTTGCTACTTTTGGGTAGTGCCCCCACTTTGAGGTCTGCTAGCTCCGTCCCCTTTGAATTAGGGTTCTAAAATATTCTATGGTTCATCCACATGTAAATATGAACCATCCCCTTGAATTAGGTCAAAATTTAAGATATGATTTTTTTTTTGCGTTCCATCCTAGAGTACACTTGTGAAAATTGAAAAAAAAAATCATTGAATTGTCACATTTTTTTTTCTTGTTCATAACTTTTGCAACATTTCATAAAATGTTTACAAAATTTTCAACTATTTTTACATCTTTTCGAACATTTTTTATAAGTCTTATAAGATTGAATGCAGTTTTTTTTTTTTTTACAAAATTTTAGATATTTTTCACGAATTTTTTACATTTTCCATGATTTTTTATGAAATTTTTAAACAATTTTTTTTACAACATTTTGGACATTTTAGGCTACTTTTGACCTTTTTGCAGCGTTTTTTGTGTAACCTATGACATTTTTGATAATTTTTTCATCATCTAACTTCGACAGCTTTTTACAATATTTCAGACACTTTTCGTAGATTTTCAGGGCTTCTGCAACATTTTCAGTCCATTTTTATAAACCCCATACAATTTTTGTCAAACTTCAGGAGTTTTTGACAATTTTTTTAAAAATGTGAAAAATTTTATAAAAATTGGCGGAATTTTGATAATTTGACCAATTTTTATTGGATTTTAAGTATTTGTAATCCGATTTAAAAAATTTTCAAGATATTTTGAACAACTTTTCAAGGAATTTTAACACTTTTTCGAAGCTTTTACTCAATTTTTCGATATTTCGACGTTTTTCATATTGTTCTCGACAATTTTTATGACGTTCAACCAAATTTATTTAATGTTTTTTTTTGATTTTTTTTCGGTTTCATGAATTTTCTCGTTATTGAACCAGCTTACCTAAAAATTTGTCATAATATCCGATCACATTTTGCACCAGTATCGAATAATTTCCTCTGTAATTGTACAAATACACGTATTTCTGACCAGGGTACGAGTATATTGTATCCATAGTGCAAACTCCATACATACCATACGAAAACATCTGAAACATGATCGTAATTAGAACAGAATATCGTTTATTTCAAAATATCTGACGATGGCCGATGCGTGACCTTACTGAAGTCATTTCATCAGCTGTTTCCTCGTTGATTTCTCGATTTCCGAAATAATGATTTCGAATAGTTCGCGAAATATAATTTAAATGCTTGGTTTCGGTATCCCAAAGATATTGTAGGGTTATTGGGAACAGCAGCTTGAAATTTGAATCTATTTCGGTGGCCAGTTTACCGCCATTGTCCAAGTATCCTTTTAACAAATGCAAAAAAAACACGTATCAATCTCACGTCTTGAGTTCAATTTCCATGCTCATACTTACGAGCAACTTTGTAAGCACATTCTCCTGTAGTCATTCCAATCAACCAAGGCACATCGATGCTCGTATACTGTCCATAATTTGGTATTTCGGTAAGAAAAGCTTGCTCAGAGTTTTCATCTTCGATCGTAGGTCTAAAAGTGGCATCCGGATCGCTATCCCAAATCTGAGGAAAGTAAATCATCAAAATATATCACTTTGAGAATCATTTTCGGTGGAAAAGTAAAAAGAGGAGTTCGTATCACTTACATACATGCTTTCTGGTACCAACACGGTGGTATTCGGGTCCAGGGTCATGAAACAGTCGTACATTTCTTGAGAAGAATTCACACTTGGACATCCGGCTTTGATGGCGAATTCTTTGGCGGTGGCTCGGGCCACGTCGGGACCGAAATATTCGATACGACAGAAACCCACACCGCTCTGGATGATGATCTTGTGGAATAATCCTGTTGATTTTTTATCAACGTGGTTAGTGATTTTGGTATCAAGATCAGAGGTGATAATTCGAGAATGCAGGTGAATTTTTCGATAATTGTACAATCACCTGTACTCGAAGGCGATAAGGTATGCAAATGGACCATAGTTGCTCCGGAGCTGTGACCGTGAAAAGTTACGCTGTCAGGATCGCCTCCGAATCGATGAATATGCTTTTGGACCCATTTTAACGCCAATGTTTGATCCTTTAGACCGAAATTGCCCGGAATTATCGTGTCTCCGGTGCTCAAAAATCCTGCGTAATGAATAATTAAATGGAAAATTTCAAATAAATTATTCATAAAATGAAATACTCAAAAATGTAGGAGTTATAGAATTAGTTCAAATATAGAAATCTCACGAACCAAGAACACCCATTCGAAAATTAGGAAATACCATGATGACGTCATGCTGCATAATATACTGTGGTCCGTTTTGATACGTGTATCCTTCTTTGAATCTTCCTCCGAAAATATACACAATTACTGGCAGCTTATCACCCTCTTGAGCATTCTGTAAATTAAGATGCCATTTCAAATTTGCACCCAGATAAGGAATCTGGTTGGATAAATAGGTGAAAGAGTCGGAGAAGGAATGAGAGGAGGGCTGATTTTACTTGAATTTTCCGACCAGACCCTTTCATACAAAAATATAGGATGGCTCATTTATATGAGGTTGATTGTTTTGAATATAACGAAAAAACGCTGACTGCAAAAATCTTGAAAACTAAGCCCCCTAGGAAAAAAAAGAATAGCACGTAAAAGAAAGAAAATTTTAAGCTCTACAATTTTTATCCTTGTCATTTTTTTCGTATCACCCTTAGTTTGGCTAGAAAATTCATGTTTATAGAAAATTCACGAATTCGATAATTTCAAAAAATGGGACAACTTTGGCTGCAAAAATCTAGAAAACTAAGCTCCCTAGAAAAAAACTAATTGATCGTAGGAGAAAGAGAATTTCGAGCTCTACAATTTTTATCCCTTTCATTTTTTTCGTAGCACCCTTAGTTTGGCCAGAAAATTCATGTTTATAGGACGAAATTGATAATTTCAAAAATGAAACAACTTTTGGTCTCGAAAATCTCGAAAACCAAGCCCCTTAAAGAAAAACTAATAGCTCATTCAAGAAATAGAATTTCAAGCTCAACAAATTTCATCCCTTGTAAAAATGGCCGAAATGTTGCAAAAATTATCGAAAATGTTAAAATATTGAAAACTTCGTCAAAAATATAAAAAATTTCGTAGACAGTGTCGAAAATTCAGTTGAAAATCATTGCAAATATGTAGTAAGAATGTCGAATGTTTAAAAAAAATCAATGAAAGTGTAGTAAAAATGGTGAAAAACTTGCCCAAAAACTCAGAATTGGTGTAAAAAGTGGTGCAGATTTCGTAAAAATATTGAAAATATAAAATTTTTCATGATTTTTTCTTCACTTTGTAATCATTTCAAAGGATTTTTATGAAATTTTCAAGTTAATGGTGATTTCTCCTCCAGTTTTGTAACTTTTTACATAATTTTTATGAAAATTTTTAGCAACTTTTGCAACACTTATGACATTTTTGACGATTTTTTCGTAATTTTTACAACATTGTCAACGATGTTTACGAAACTTTCACAACTTTTGCGATATTTTTTAAAAATCTTCTGCATCTTTTATAACGTTTTAGACATTTTTGGCAACTTTCATTATTTTTACAACTTTCAGCAACTTTTACAACACTAATGATGTTTTTGACGATTTTTTCGTAATTTTTACAATATTTTCATTACCACTTTTACGAAGTTGTTTTGAAATTTTTAGTATCTTTTAAATCTTTTCAGACAGTTTTGACAACTTTCATCATTTTTACAACATTTTCAATGATTTTTATGAAATTTTTAATAGTTTTATGTAATATTTTAAGCAGTTTTCGTCTATTTTTCACCTTTTTAAACACATTTTCAAACCTATTTATCAAAGTTTTCATAGTTTTTACGACGTTTCAGACATTTTCCACAATATTTATCTCTTTACGACTTGAAAAAAAAGTTCAGTGTCCAAAAAGTCATATCCCAGGTCATAAAATTTTCCAAGTCCAAAGTGTCATCCATGATGACAGAAACCCTCCCAAAAAAAAATTCTGAAAGATGTAACTTCGTACCAAAGAATGAAAAAATTTCTCAATTTCTACTCGTACTATGATTTTGAAAATTTTCGAAAATAATGCTATAAAAAATCCATTAATCGGGAAGTAGAGGGTTAGGATGAGGATCGGAACTGACCATAAAATTTTTTTACATTAATAGACACCACCTGAGAGAGTTTGGAAAGAAATCAGAGAGAAGCTGATATTAGGCATTTATACTTCGTGTATACTTATCTGGTCGGACCTTTTGCTGAATACATTTGTATAGGGTTCGACTTACCAGAGGAGTATATACATCCAAGTATAGACAATCTTCGCTACCTATCACCGTATTTGCAGTATCAATGCTGATTTGTACGCAGACTGGAGGAAGCTGGGTTGCGTCTCGAATCCCAGTCCATGGTTCAGCTTCAACAGGAGGCTAATACGAGAATAAATATGAATTAAATTCGAGTTCGATGGGGCGATTTTTAAATAGAGGAATATTTTCACTTACTTTGAATCTCAGATTTCCAACAGGAGGCTGGGCGAAAGGTATTCCGTAAAAAGCGTTGAATATTTTACCATTTCGAGCTGTCAAATTTGTACCGTTCAGGGTACCTTGGTCAATTGTTATCAGTAACGATTCGACTAAAACGCGAGTCAATTAGTTGATAAAATAACGATGTTTTACACGAAAATAAACACAGATAGATTACAAAAGTGATGCTTAAGTCGGTACTTATTATAAAATGAACTATTTAGTTTACTTACCGGATGAAATTAAGAAAACAGTTACAATAATCAACCTCCCCATAATACTCGTACGATAAGTACGATTATTATATGTGTGTATTCGTGAACAAATATCACACATATGTTACCATTTAAATTGCACGAACGTATGGGCTATGTACGAGTACGTCTAAAAATGGTCAACACGTTTGAAGATGGTCCGATCCTGACTATTTACGAAATAATACAAACATGAAAATGTTTGATTATTAGTTTATTACACAGACTACGAATCAACCATTCTTATTTGGTTAACCTTTGATAAATTAATTAACAAAACCAGTCTCCGGTAATCACAATACTTGATAAGTTGTCTATTTATTGAACCGGCAATAATAGAAATGAATTTGAATCTGATAGTTGTATTCATCCGTATCGTATTTAATGCACTGAAGCTGGTACGTCGTTACCCTAGATGAATTATTACAATTTTCCGAATGAAATAAAATATTCGATAATGGAATTTTTCAATGGCAAATGTTTACGTATAGGTGAATAAGACAACGCTTGGCTGATTTCTTTTAGAAAAATTTTATTGGGTAATTATTCACAAAAAATTATTTAAAAAATACAACTTGTAAAATACGACACTCAAAATCAACTAATTAAATTCACTGGAACCCATTTTAATCAAAATTTACAAATACGTCGAGTCCAATATAGACACAAAAAATAATTCGACATTTTTGGACAAAATTCAATTATCCAAATTCTATATGAATACGAGATCAAAAACTGGTAAAAACTGAAGGGGAAAATTTCAGTTTCAATTCGCACATTGATAAGTTGAATTATACGATGAAAAAAACATTCATCGACTCACCCAACAAATTGCCAGATCCGAATCAATGTTTTTCACTCAAGGCTGTCTTTTAGACATTTTGTTGGACTTTTTAGAAGTTAGATTTTCAGATTTCTGCCAACTTTTTGTAATTGGAATTGGATTTCGAAAAATGTTCAAAAAAATTCCATTACGAAATTCAATTACGAAAATCCATTACGAAATTCAATTACGAAAATCCATTACGACGACTTATAAATATTTTGTTTGACTTTTTTGAACTTGGAAAATTTTTCAAAATTCAAATTACTTTTTGGACTTGGAAAATTTCAAGAAAATTTCAAATATTACGACTTTATGGATTTGAAAAATTCAATAAGCAAAAGCATATTCTATAAATTCCGGGGACTTTTTGTTACACTTATGAAAACTTATGAGACATCCATGTACCAATATGCTCGCTTGAAGAGTGCTTCTATTTGAGCCCTACATTGGTGACCAATTTAGGCAAGAAACATGTCTTCTTAATAATTCCAATCTCATGAACTCGAATTCGAAGTTAGTTTCTTGATATGAAGTAGGGAATTCTCGTAATTGTAGAATTTGGCCAAGCATAAGACGCCCAATTTTTGTTTAAATTGACATAAAATCGCGGTTTCACATTTCCTTATCCTTATACATTTTACCAACTGGGGTAGAGGACCTTTTTAACCTAATTCGAACCTCTTGAACTCGAATTCGAAGCTAGTTTCCAGATAGCAAGTAGGGAATTCCTACAATTATCGAATTCGAATGGGCACCAACGTATTATGACCGATTTCTGTATTTAAATTGGTGGATTTTTCAATTTTTCGACAAACAGCTCCTCCTCACTTCAAGATGGAAAAAAATTTATGAAATAAAAAATGATTGATTTTCAACGTGCTACAACTTTTGTTCGAAACTTTTTTTCGTATCATCAATTTATCAAATGTTTTCACCCGGGTGTCCCCAAAAAAATCACGATACGACAAAAAGTTTGAAACAAAAGTTGTAGAATATTAAAAATTCGCCATTTTTTGTTCTACAATTTTTTTCCTATTTTGCAGTGGTGAGAAGCCATTCTTCTTAGAAGATGTTAATTTATGCATATCGATATGAATTTTTACGAAAATTGGTTATTTTCTGCAACACAAATTTCACAATTGTGCCAATTCTCTATTTTCCATCGGAAAAGCAATGGCGGATTCGAGTTTAGGAGAGTCGAATCATATGGAAAAGATACCACACATACCCCTTAATGTGCAGGAATAAGGGTGTTTCTACTCCTAAAACCTCTTCTTCCTCGCCACCTAAAGGAAATTTTTGATTGCCCCTTCCCAAAAATTGTCTTTTGATTCAATTTAAACTAAAAGGAATCCCTCATCACAACTCGTATTCAAAAACCAAGTATATATACCTGCACGAACTAACCGCTCAAGACTGTTTACAAATTCTTTCATTTCAAAGTACGTATAGAATAAATTTTCATTCGCAAGCCAAGATAAACCGAGAACTGGTTTTGTTAACTAACTCGTACTATGAAGATTAAATAATAACAACCGATGCCTACACAGTATTATTTCGTACTTATATCGTATCGGACATCTTCTAACGTATTGATCAGTTACATATACTCGCATAGCCAAATTAATGCGAGCAATTTAAATGTAATTTACATGTGACGTTTCGTTCATTACACTATGCAATGGTTGACTATCCTATTTGCTGTATTTCTCATCTCATTCGGTACGTAAACTTATGCACCTATCTACCCACGTTCACTTGCACCTACTAAGTAAATTAAGATAAAATTTTTTGTTAACAAATTATGCCAAATTTTA